>JAAGNO010012730.1:10628-32306 GCA_033439905.1 Ceryle rudis | reverse complement strand
GGAGGGGGGGTGGGGGGGGGGGGGTGAGAGGCGAAAAAAAAAAAAAGAAAAAAAAAGAGAGAGAAAGGGAAGTTTTAATTATATGCTACAATCAAGAAAGCATTTTACATCCCAATTGGCAGAGCTCTTACTGTGTATTTTAAGCAAGATGAAGATGACAGAAGAAAGCAGAGGAAAAAAGCAGCTTCTATACTAGTTCTTTAGTTCAAGGAACTGCTTGATCTTATTTATTGTATAGTTTTTTGCAAGGTCTGATAGTTAGAGCCTGTCTTGTAGCATCCAGGAAGAAACACTATACGGTCTTAACCATATTAGAATGAATTATAAATTAATTTCCTGGAGTCATAGCCACAGCTCCTAGAGGGATGTTAACATAGACGCCATTTCTTTTGGCACCTAATGAGGCTCTGTTAGATCTTCCAGCATTAATCTTCACAAAAATGAATGAGGATTATGGGGGAGGGGAAATTTGTTCCATGTTCCTTTTATAAATTCATGCTATTTTACCAGAAACAACTAAAATATTATAGTTTTTTAATTAATTTGCTTTGGAAACTGTCAGCCGTACCTAACAGCATTTTTAATATATCAAAACTGCAGGATCCAAAATTAATGCTCAAACCTAATAAAAATTGCATTTTGTAGATACACACCATTTGACTTCCTCTTCTAAACAGAAGACTGATCTAAATAACCAGTTATTTATGCTTCAGTACATTTACTGTGCAAATTAAACGTCCTGTTCTTGATTAGAATACAGGATTTGGTAGCAAGCTTTTTAAATAGAGCGGCCTGTAGCTTTTGGGCAGTAGGTTTCACACAAAGTCATTCTCTCCTCACTTCTGTAAGTTTTGCTTAATGTAGAATGAGCAGTAAACATTATCATAACTATTAGCTTTATATGTAAACAGTTGCAATATTGGGTACTAAAAAATAGTGGAGGCTTTGCTTGGCACACCTAGTAACTGGTAATGTAACTACAAAACACTAAACCTGAAGTTTCCTGCTTTGGTAAGAACCTAGAGTAAAAAGGGTAACAGTGCTTTTGGGGATATGAATAATCTCTGAAGAGTGGAGCTGCTAAGGTTTCCCAGCTTGTACTAGTAAATAACACCACCTCTTTACTGAATGTGATTAATGAAATGTAATGATTGCATAGTTGCACACTGGAAGAGGAATCATAATTATAATTTTTAACTATAACGAAGTTTCACTCCTGTAGTATGGAGTACTGGGTATTAACTGCTACTCGGCATTTAACTGTTTTAAAATGTCTGAGAAAAACTCAAGTTTCAAATTTTCATTCAGTGCTCTTAATTCTCTGTTACTGCTGAATACCTAAGACCTTTCATAATTTGACTTAATCCTACAATCATTAGTATTTCTTTAAACATAATTGTTACAGTGTTGGCTAAAATCTTACTTGTCCACCTGTCAAAGTTAAAGCAGGTGGACCTTCAAGCACAGGAACTCATTCTTTCTTTGGCTTCCCTCTCACTGGCCCAGCTTCATCCCACCATTTGGGGATGCTAGACCATATAGTGGAGCTGCCTGAAGTCCCGCTGCCAACACTAGCTGCTAAATATTGCTAAGAGCTTATGTCCTCCTCAGAAATCTAGCATCATGGATACTGTCATCTATTACTTTACAGTTTAAGAAACACTTTGACAAGTAAGGAAAACAGAGAATTTTTCTGATTTTTTTTTTTAAAGAAAAGGAACCTCTAAACAAGGGACATTTCTGCCACGCACAAAACCAAGATTTAGAAAATTAAATAAAAATAAAGCAATATGCATGGGAAAATTATTTTGTTAATACTTACTAAAATCTGAAATACTTTTGGTCTAATGACTCCTAAGGGTATCACAGCCCTCTTGCTGTTCCTGTTGGAATCCACTGATGGCCAGAGACAGCATCTTCTTTTCACATGGAGTGGTATGCTTTCTGTCACAAACCTGAACTGCCTGCTAATAGAACTGGGCTTTGTCCCAGAGAGCAATATTATTTTGTTGCTATATATTTTATGAATGAGTTACTAAATCTGATGAACTCTGTAATGTTCAACTGGCAAAAAAAAATGAGATCTAACCATATGTCTAGAAAACGTTACCCAAATAGTTGTTGCATCCTCTGTGCACTGGAAAATGTTTTCTCAATTCTCCATTAAAGTGTATTTTTCATGCAACTGTCATGTGTAGGAGGATTATTATACCTGTGTACAAAAGAGCTGACTTAATTTTGCCTGTCTGCAACATAGGCATCCCCAGGTACATGTTGCTTGTCTGAGGCCCAAATATATGAAATGGAGGTGTAGTTCCTGTAGTCAGTGGTATCTGAATAACTGTCTTACCCAAAAGTCACTGAATCACTCTCTAAAACTCCACTGACATAATGAGAGCTGAGACATCTGTATAAATCATAGCACATCTAGATGCTGGAAATATATAATGTAGTGGGAGACAGTGACAAACCTAAGACTCAAACAGCAAACCTCAGCTCAAATGTTTTTCAGTTTTGATGGTCTGCATCCCTCCCTCACCAAATATCAGCGTGCAGTTCCCTTCAAAACAATAAGGTTTGGAACACTTACTAAGGAGCTGCAGCATTGCACTTCAAAGGCCAAATATCTAGTTAGCTGTGAGTCACGTCCCATCTATTGATCCCATGCCATCTGGAAGCACAAGCTTGAATAGCTACCATAACCCGTTGTGTAACTTTGATAAAGTCAAAACTCGCAATATTTCAAGTCTCTGAAAGCGTTATTGGGAAGAATACTAGCTGACCACAGGAAAGTGGGGTACAGAAAAAATAAGAATTTGTAATGCCAGTGGACAAAATTGAACCAGTCCAGAATAAGCCCCCTTAAGATAATAGATGATAAAAGTAAAAGAAAAAGGGGTCAAGAACAGTCAATAGCTGGAACAGAGGATTAGGCATAGAGCCATTCTGGTGGATTTGGGCCAGATATAGCCTGAGGCTGTACTTAAGCTGCTCTGAGTTGGAATGTTTAGATGTTAGTTTGAATGGCTATAAAAGTTTAATTAATGTCTGAGGGGTTCTGGGAGACAGATGAGCAGAGAATTAACATACAAAAATTGCTTTCCATAATGAAACCCTATCACTTTCTCATAAAGCTTACAAAAGCAAAGAGAAACATACAAAAACATCTTTTTTGTTGGTGGTGATGTTAATATAGAATCTTTGACAAATTCCTTCTGAAGGCTCAGAATTCTTATTATTATTGTAATAATTATTTCATAGCTGCATCTATTTCCTTTCCAAATTAAGAGGTTTATTTATAAATATCTTTGACTTCAAAATACTGTGACCAGAAAAAAAAAATAAAGCAAATTTATACATTTACATTTTTGTTGCACAGAAGACAGAGGGTACGTTTCCCTGACACTACATACCTCAGTGTGAGAAACTCAGTAGCAAAACAGCTGGAGAATGTGAGGGCATATTTTGTAGCTACACAAAACATTATCAGTCTTGGTGCTTTGGACATGTATTGATCACTCTCTGTGGCCAGGCAGAGTTTTCCCCCACAGTGCAGTGTTGCACAGCTGACTGTGCATAGTCTTTGTATCTTCCTGCTGCAGCATTCAGCACTAATTAGTTCTGGGTACATGATATTGTACCCTTAGGTCATTGGCATGTTTTGGTAAGGTAAATATTCCATTTGCATTGTTACATGTGGTATTATGAATACATTCAGTACACCCTATAATACCTGAAAATCTACCCACATATGAAAAAAGTGCATAATAAATGCAACTCATCGCTTGTGCACATTCTCTTCTTGGGTCTTGAAGCAGATCTCCACTAAACCTCTTTGCTTCTGCACTCTGGCTTACTTCCACAGCAACCTGCTAAGCTAGTCCACACGTCTCTCACCTTCAGTCAGACACTGTTAGCATGATCAGACAGGCTTTTTTCCCTTCCAAAGCAGGAAGATCTCTGCCAACCAAAATAACACTGGCCACTTATCAACATAACAAAATAACATTTAACAAAATAATCAGGGCAGGGAATATTTAGTCTTGTATCATAATGAGTTTGTAAGAGCACCTTAGCATTATACCCTTCATGGTTTAGTGGTGACCTGGCAGTGCTGGGTTAACAGTTGGGCTCTATGATCTTAAAGGTCTCTTCCAACCAAAACACTTCTATGTTTCTGTGTTGGCTAGAAGCGGGAGTGCTGTGCTACTGAAAAGTGGAGATTTATTGTTTTCCAGAGTATTCACAGGTAGTCATTTTATTTCTTCATCTGTCCCCCAGGACTCCTTGTAGGTAGATGGCTGGTTTGCTTAGTTCCCATTGAAGCGAGTATTTAAGGCTGTGAAAATGTATTTATTGTGTGGTTAACGTTAGTAGAAACATAGAGCCTTGGATGGATGTCTCTTTTTCCTTCCCTAAATCTAAATAAATACATGAAAATCAACCTATTTCCTTATTCTTCTCAGTTGCTAATAGCAACTGGAACCAGAAGAATTTAATTGGACTTCCATATTTGAAGGCATATTTTTTCACCTGTGCTAAGCCTTCACATGTTTTCTTACTGTGGCAGAACTGCAGACTCAGCTTAGACAGGTTGAATTGGAAGCCACTTTTGAAAAATCAAGCCCACATTTTTTTCCTTAAAATGCCTACAAAGAGACGTATTTTAATGACAAGCATCTTCGAACAAGCATGCTTAGATATTAGATACTTAGGTTATTTTTCAAACATCTGAATGAGTGGCCTTATTTTCACAAGTGTTAGTCACCATATCTAGTAGAATTCACTGGGGTTGTGAATTTTTCTGCAGTTCAGAGACATCAGTCCTTTCCATACAAGAAATGAGTATTTGGGATTGAAAATGTGATTTTTTTTTATTAGCAGGAATATGGATATGCAACTCTGAGAGCATTTGTTTTGATATTTCTAATGAATGAAGAAGGAAACAGAGCATTACTGGACTGCTGTAGTAATGGGTTCTCAGCCGTGTATGTCAATGCCTATCAATGGCGTGATAACGTAGCACTAGCTGCTGATTCCTGTAAAAGTAAGTTTATATGCAAACATCTATATGTCAGCACTTATGTAAATTGATGTTGGTTTGCAGCTAATATGGAAAACAAAGTTCAGAAAAGCAATTTGCATGGATCCTTCCTTATCTGCAACTGGAGCATTCCTTGAGCTATGCAAAACTAAACCAAAGTTCCTGTCAACTCCATGTTAGGAATGGGAAGCTCCAAACTTTCCAAGGTTTGAGCTTTTCAAACATAGCTCATTTGGAAGAGAATACACAATGAATAGGGTTTGTTCACAGAATATTTATGAGAATCAAAATTATAATTTTGATTTTGCCCATCCAATTATTCTGGAGTAAGTTTGGATGCACATGGAGATGTTTCCTACAAACTTCTGAATGTGAGTAGAAAGAGCATAGTCTATAAAATAAGAAGAATAAGGAATAAAAAATCACAGCCACTAAAGAATGAGCACTGAATTACAGATGTTTAGTTCCCAAAAGGGAGTGCCACCAGTGGCAGTGCAGAATTTTAGAAATCCCTTTCCCAGTGTGGAGCTGTGTAGTCTACAGGGCAATGGGAGTGTTGAAAGTATCTGCTTGGGGCCAGCTCCGGCCTCTTCATCAAATAATTACTTTTGGTCATTAGGCTTTTTTAATATTGCTGCTGCTTGTTGTGACCTTTTCATCATTTACCTACTCCTTATGTCTGCAGGGATAATTTTCAGGAATATCAAAGAAACAGTGCCTGCAGGAATATTTTAGGACCTTTCAGCTGTTTCTTCTGTGGGATGAGTGACCATAAAATCATAGAATGGTTTGACTTGGAAGGGACCTTAAAGATCATCTAGTTCCAGCCCTCATAGCCTTAGGCCCCATCCAGTGTGGCCATGAACTCTTCCAGGGAGGGGGCATCCACATCTCCTTGGGCAACCTGTTCTAGTGCCTCAACACCCTTATGGTGACGAAGTTCTTGCTTACATCTAATCTAAACCCACCCTCTTTTAGTTTAAAGCCTTTAGCCCTTGTCCTGTAACTACATGGTCTTATAAAAAGTCCCCAATCAGATGCTCCATTTTCAAGACCCTGGCTTTAGGTGGACCTGGAGGCATTACAGCTTTAAATCACTCTTTCCTTATCTTGGTCCCAGACACTGCTATATTGCTTTTTAAAGAATGTACTGGTTCAACAGAACAACCCTTCATACTTCCCTCTGAGGTAAAAAAAAAAGTAACATCTGCTCATTTCTAGTATCCACTGGTATCCTTACAATGAACCAATTCATTATTAATGAAGTTACGTTTCTAGCCAATTCAGTGGAAATCAATTAATTAAGCTGAGAGGTTTTGCTACATGACCACCTCTAAAGCTTTCTCCTACTCATTAATTAAAGTCAGCGTTTGTCACTAATTACACTAGGAGCATGCCCTAAAGAGAATTATGCATAAACCCCAGTCATTAGAGCCTACAGATTAAACTGAAGAAGAATGGGAACTCTCTAGAACTACTGAAGTTCTATTTCAAATCAAGCTTCAGTTGTACCAACCCAAGAGAACTTTTTGTCTGTTCCCTTTACACCAGTAACTGCAGAAGTGGTAAAAATGCCTTTTAGTCTGATGGACCTCAAAATGCTTCACAATTAGAAATCACTTCAACTTGCTCTGAAGTGCAGCACCCTTTGTCTTAAGAGAGAGCAGCTGCTCAGCTGTGCGCAGTAACAGCAGCACACAGCAATTTCAACGTGAACAATATAAATTCTGGCCAAAACCATAGGGACGAATTTAGGCCAAAATAATATGGCTACCTAAATTCACTTGTGGCCAGAATACTGCTCCTCGCCAAACCCTCAGAAAGACCTGTCAACAAGACATTTCTTTCTTTTTTTTTTTTTTTTAATTTTTTTAGAATGCTAATGGGGCTACAGCCACAGTGTGCTGCAGCACAGATCCTTCCACTGTTTCCTGCCTTGCTTAAAAGGGAGGCATACAAAGTTCCCACCAAGATCCATGTTTATAAAAAGCATGAGAATGTGCACTTTACATGTCGGGTGCAGGTGCACTTGACAATACTTCTGAATGACCGTAAAAGGCAGGTATTGCACAACAGCCCAGAGGACTTCTGCACAGAGGCCCCAAAGGAAATGGCACTGCTCTAATTCTCTCCCATACTAAAGGTGAGTGAAGTCATGTCAGTCAACTGTGTTGTCCTAGGGCTAATAGATTAATAAGGCACCCATAAGTCTTCAGCACATCAGGTGACACTGAATACAGGTGGAAACCTCCAACCTTCCAAGCTCATCACTCATAAGCACACAGCTGTGGGTGCCTCTGCAAAGTTACTCGTAAGTCTGTCTTCATTTCTGCCTGGCACTGGGAAACAGCTATCTGCACCTTTTCACATGTAACATAGTGGTTCCACCAAGCTCTACAACAAAAAATAAACCCTCAGGCTTCAAGGAATTTTGTAAACCTTCAACTGCAAGCATCTTTAGAGGTGAGAAAGACTTGCTCAGTGCTATTTGAGCTATCTAAAAGAAAGAAAGTAAAGGCTTTTCACACAAGTTCATCCCAAACACTAAAGAATTTACATGTGCTGGATGGCCACTAGTGAAAGTTATTAACAGAGCTCTACAAAGACCCATATATACATTTGCTTCATACTTGTATGTTTATGCTTTCTCACATTTAAAGCACATTTTCCATCAAGCCCGTCTCTCCTCAGGTAGAGCAAATAATAGTGGCTTGCAACTTGTCTTTGCTCATTTTACAGCAGTAAAATATTTTTTATGGTAGACCGCCATAATCCTCTCAGCTTGTTTTAGATCAAACTATCCTAAGTATCCTCAAGGACAGAAAAGATCTTTATGATGCAAAGACTCATACATACTTAATTTAAACCCAAGAACCAGCTGTTGTAAAGATACATCGAGCTGAAGTGTTCATTTTCTGTATACACTTCTTTAGACACAATCTCTATTTTTTTTAGATCTCGGGTTCAAACATAACCTTTGTTCTTATACCATTAATTCAGTCTCTGAGTGATTTACTCTTTGTGATCTTCCCAGAGGCACAGGTATCACAATCTCACAAGCATCTCCCTGTGCTGTGCAAATGGGTATGTGATGCACTTTCAGGATCAAGGATTGATTGTCAGTGTCAATATAGAGGGTTTGTGTATGGCTCCAGTAAGCCACATCAAGCTTACATATGAAGCATATGTTTAACAGGTTGACATGCTCTTAAGCAACAGCATGAAATATTCAAAATTCATTGAACTTAAAAGTATTTGAGGCTGTCTACACAGTAAAAGACACTTGTTCCACCCCATTACATCTGAAAGAATAAATCTTAATCATGCTATTGGCATGCAGTCACAGAGTAACACATAGCTGAGAAAGACTTTCCAAGTTTTGGATTTTATTTTCTCTTCTTTTAGCATAAAGAGTATTATTTTCTAGTACCAGTAAGAATGCATTTCTTTATAATGATGGCATGGCTACTTTATGTATCTGTCCTGGTTTCACTGGGATAGACTCATAGGCCATCCATGGTGTTTCAAGGTTGTGGAGTTTCCTTCTGTGGAGACTTTCAAGACCTGTCTGGATGCATTTCTGAGTGATCTGCTCTAGTTCTATCCTTCTCTGGCAGAGGGGTTCACTCAATGATCTTTAGAGGTCCATTCCAACTCTTAACATTCTATGATTCTGTGAGAGCTTAAGCTGTGAGGGGCAAAAGCCAGAGCAGCTGATCTGATCTGGTTCACAGGTGTATCCCATACCATAAATATTACACTCAGTATAACCTGTCTTGTGCTGAGGACTCCAGAGCTGTATGCAACACTCCAGGTGGGTTCTCATCAGAGTAGAAGGGCAGAATCACCTCCCTCAATCTGCTGGCCATGCTTCATTTCATACAGGATGTGGCTGTCATTCTGGGCTGCAAGTGCACATTTCTGGCTCATGTCCGATTTTTCATCCACCAGTGTCCCCAAGTCCTTCTCCTCAGGGCTGCTCTCAATCCATTCATCCCCACCTGTATTGATACTGAGGATTGCCTGGACCCAGGTGCAGGACCATACATCTGACCTTGTTGAACTTCATGAAGTTCACATGGGCCAACTCCTCAAGCCTATCCTATCCAGGTCCCTTTGGGTGGCATCCCTTCCCTCAAGTGGACTCACTGCACCACTCAGCTTGGTGTCATCTGAAAACTTGTTGAATACGCACTCAATCTCATGTACAAGACAAAGTGAATGATTGTGGTAAAGGAAACATGTACTCTCAACTGGGATGCCACAGGCAAAAGAGGTCTTCCAGATTCCATAGAACACTGAATGTTTTGTTAACACAGATGAACTGGTAGCAGAAAGTGCTCTGCAAAATGTGAGGAGGTTTATAGAATATTCTAGTGGCCTATTTGGTGTGGAAAAAAAAGGGAAAAAATCTAGAATTTTGCATAGATGTGTAAGGCTCATCACAATGGAACTGCAAATGATAAGAGTTGCCAATTGATTATGGTTGTCATATTCAGTATACTAGCCGACCTTCACTGGCTTTATGTTGTAGCTTTTATTTCTATTAGAAACCACTAATAGAGCATAATATGATCATTTTATAATTTGCAATTTGATAATTGCTTTTTTAATAATAGATTTGTCATGTTGATGTCCTGGTTTGATTATAAAATTTCCTGCAGGAGAGATAGGTCAAAAGGTCTAAAGAAGAGATGAAAAAAAAAAGCCAAAACCAAAAAATAGTGCACTATGTGGGAACAATCAGGTCTGACAGACTTGTTGCAATCATGTTTAGAAATGTGAGAATTAAGAATAATACTGAGATTTTGTCTCACTTGCAGGGCACTCATATTGGTGTAACTGGGAGGAAAAAGTGCCAGTAGATGGCACTCTCCAATGCGCAGCACTACATATGGCTTTCCAGGAACACCAGTGATTTTGCTGGCATTGCCAGCAACTGCCAGAAGCAAGTCTTGATTCTTTCATTCCCTAAAAGCACAGTAAAGCAGTACTGGCTCTGACCAAGCAAAGAGAATAAGGCCAGTCTCACAAGTTGGTGGGTGAAGTTCAGACTTTGCATTAAGATGACAGAAAGAAATGGCAGCATTTACTGAACACTGGTATGGCACGCTCTGCCTTCAATCCTGACTCGACTATTCTGACTCAACTGCAACAAACATTGTGTCTTGTATAAACAACAAAAAGTACAATTAATTTAGGGCTTTGCAGATTCTAAAATAGTGGTAGAGAAAAAAACAAAGATAAACATATGCTGGAGATGATTCCACCTCATTTTTAAACTGTTCAAATCTTAGTTCAGAGGCAGAATTTCTTCCTGCTAGATTTGTCATCTCATCATCCACATTCTTTTTGTACATAGAATCATAGAATTATTAAGCTTGGAAACAACCTTCAAGATCATCAAGTCCAACCACACATAGGTAGAAAGTCTGTCTTAGCCTGTTCTTACCAGAATTTATCATGGCGTCTTGGATTTTCACCTATACCCCATAAATACTGTAATATTTATCCTTAGCCAAGCATAAATGTTGCGTATGCAAGGACTTGCTACAGAAGAGCCTGTTGCAGCTGTCCTGTCTTAAATAAAAATTGATGATGAACTTACAGTCTGTACACCTTAGAGTCTGATGTCCCCCTGCAATTCAGTAATGGCTTGTGATGGGCAGCTGAGCAGTCAATAGTCATCACAGCCTCAGGTTTTGTAATGGTTACTTCTACTGCAAATAATCACCTTTGGGACAACCTCTATTCCAGGACCGAGGAGCCTATAGCTTATACGATGAAAACAACGCATGACTTACTGCTGTTGGCAGCCATATCCTATTTATTTTTTGTGTTTTCACTGGACAACACGGAGATTCATGTTAACATGTTGACCAAAAAGGTTGTTAAAAGGGCCTGCTTGGCATTCATAAAATGAGAGATCAATGACTCTCTTCAGTGAAAGAGGTCATGCTGCATCCAGCTGAGATCTTCAATTTCCAGAAAAGGGACAAATTAAGCTAAATATCAATGTTTTGCTTTTATTCTTGGGATAATTAGTTTGGTTTTGCTATGGATTTCCAGGGGAAAGGTGGGGTTATGACAGCTTTCTTTGAATAATTTCTATGAACTCCTTTCATGGGCTTACTAGAAATACAGCAGCAATACTAAAATCTGAAAAAAAAACAAAAAAGGAAAAAAGCAGGGTTGGCAGGAATGCGAGTTAAAAAGCTGTTTTCTCTGAAGTTGTTAAAAAAAGATGTTTTCTCTGAAGTTGTTTCATGCACATGTTTACTGCCATGCTGTGACTTCCATTGTTGAGACTAGCCTGATAATCCAGGGGAATGCCTTCTCCTTTATTATTGTAATACACAAATGTTTGCCTATTTAAATCTCACTACATGCAAACATCTAAGTATTGCACTGGTCTGAGCTATATCTCTTTTTCTCAATCATAAATATGCATTATGTATAATTAATTTATTACTAAAAAGAAAGACCCTAATTTTCTTCAGGTTAAAGGAAAATTGTTTCTCTTTTTTCAGCATTATGTCCAGTCAAGTAGAGAAAGCTGTTACTAGAATTAGTGTTATAATTGAAGTCTCAAAACCTACCATGCTGTGCAAATTATAAGGAGAAGAACTAGCAAAGCCAAGGATACAAATTAGTAGACAAGTGTAATCCCGTATTGTTTTCAGTCAGCACTTCTGAAACATCGCTGTCCTCTATAAACTCTCTAGAGACTACTAAAAATGCAATAATCTCAGCAATTGCAGTTCCTTGTAAAAGTTTCTAAAAAATAAAATAAAAAGCAGAAGCCTAAAGCAGATGTTTTATTATTTCTGTTTACAATGTAGTCCAGCAGAAAAAAAAAAAATAAAAAAAGGGGAAAGGAAAGGAAAGGAAAGGAAAGGAAAGGAAAGGAAAGGAAAGGAAAGGAAAGGAAAGGAAAGGAAAGGAAAGGAAAATAAGGGAAAGAAAAAAAAATATCTCTTTTTAATGTAGTGTCTTACCTCCATTTTGGTGCGACAAAAGGTTGTGTGACTTGCCAAAGGCCATACATTGCAGAAATCTAGAGGGAAAACCTACATCCCAGTATAGTGACCTGAGCACTAGATCATACATTTGGGTCTCCTTGTTTGTTCTCTGTGTTTTTCTTCCAGTAATCTTGAGTATGAAGAAAAGCAAATGGTTCCCTTGGTAAGGAAGCCTAGCCTTGGAAAAGGGCATATCAGCCTCTACAGTCCATATCCCAAAAGCAGGGTATATGAATAAGGTCACATAATTTGTCTAGTCAACAGTGACCTTTCACCGGAGATCTTCATAAAGCATAGCTGCTGCCTACAGCACAAGTAATGTTGGGCTGCAGTCACATCTTCTGAGCAGGTATCTGCAACAGTTGCAGATACCTGTAAATGCAGGACCTGTAAATGCAACACAAGACACCACTTTGCAGAAAAGCAAGTTTTAGCTGACAGTAGACCAGACATTTCTTTATCATTCTGAATTCACTGTCCTCTGATGCATTTTTTTTAGCTCATCTCATCTCAGATTTATGAGAGAAAACTAGTCTGGCATATCACTCAGGGAAGATTGTTGACCCCTGTGTCAGACCATGTTGCATTGCACATTCTGTACATACCTGGAACATTTGAATGGCAGCTAGATGAGAGAAGCACTTTACTGGGATGTACATCACATTGAGGGATGTACATCTAATACAGAAACAGAATTCAAAGACAATACAGGCAGGCTGAGGCTTCCCAGTCCTGTCTTGCAGGTTTGCAAATCTGTTATGGGGAAAATAAAAAATCTGAGCAGTTTAGTTTAATATTTGCCAAATAAAAGCAAGATGAGCTCTTGCTGCTTGGTTGGCAGAGCAAGGAGTCAGTGACAGAACAGACAAAATCACTGAGGTGAGACTCCCTTCAGTTGCACTTGCAAGTCAAGTCATGTATATGAATTGTCACACTCTTACTGTGTTTAAAGCCAGAAGTGTAGATACCACTTCTTATAATTGCTCTGCAATAAAGCAAGAGCAAAAGCCCATTTGGCAATTGTTTCCTTTGTCAGATGAAATATTTCCAATATCTCTCACTTCCCTCAGTTTCTTCAAGCAATCATATGAATTTAAAGGATTTCGTTGCAACTTGGAGACCATTTCGTAAGGCCAGAAGCCATAAAGCAAACCTTATCAGCCTTCATAAATACACCACAGACCTTAATATGTTTTTCTGTGCCTTCAAGGGTAGGCAGACTAGAATGGTTTGTCTGGGAAGAGAAGTGAGAGAAAGGAAGATGCAGAAAGCCAGGTAGGATGTGATTAATTACAGAATCATACAGTGGTTGGAAAAGTCTCTTAAGATCATAGAGTCCAATTATTGCACCTTGTACAGATTCACAGACCATAGGAAGCTTCTCATCATGAAAATGCAAATACCTCACTGTGTTTGATCTGAAAAGAGAGAAAAAAACCCAGACTTACAGAACTGTTCACACAGGTGAGCACATCACACACAACCAGTTTAAAACAGAGACTGTGATTTTTATATTAACTGTCATGTGAGGGAGAGAAAGATTTTGATGGGGAGAAGGGAAGATGTTAGCTGAGGAAGGGAAAGGGACGTAGTGCTAGTCCTGTTGTGATAGAAAGGAAGGGATATTGCAACTGTTACTCGTGGCATATGGTGTTGATTATACCCGAGGGACACCCCACAGCTAAAATGGTCAAAGACTAAATTTCTCAGAAAAGGTATGTCAAAAATTCTTTGTCATATACATATTTGCTTTCAGACATGAACGTATCTGCTGTAGGAAGGGTCTGAAAGGCCACCTTCTTGTGCAAATGGGAAAGGCTCTCAAGCAACAGCTCTAGGATTGTAAGGCAGGCGAAAGGACTATTACCCAAATTTAAACTGGGAGTTTATCTCTGAATTTTATTGCTGCCACACTTTCTTGAGGCAGGAAGATCATTCAGGTGTAGTGCACTGCTTTGGAGAGGGGCTGCTGTAAAGCCGGGCCACCATGCACATCTTTTTGGGGATGTTGCTGAGCCCTCTGCCTCTAGGTGCTTTTCAGCATTAGGGAACATAAATGGGACCATCACTTACATATTCTGACCAAATGATGAGTCACAAATCTCCGCTCTTCACAACCAAATTCCTTTCAGCCTTCAGGAATTTGATTGCAATTTCATGGCCGACTGGAATATCTACAACGGTTTTTGTACCTTTCTCTTCACCAAGTCAGAATAACAGCAGTCAAGGGATTACTCAATCACAGGGGACCATTTACCTGTTCCTGCTCTGGAATATTACAAGAAAACAAAGGTGAAGAGAGGTGATGAATGAGAGGAAGAGAAATAAAATACCTCAGTCATATGAAAGAAAACAAACAACTCTGACATAATAAAATGCAGGTGTTTTTGTTTTGTTTTGGGTTGGGCTTTTTGAGGAACAGAGAGACCATTGCTACTGAGATTCCATTTAGGTAGAATGGACCAATCCTGATCATAGAATAATGTCTTTATCTCAAAGAGACTGCAAATCAGCACATAAATGAAGGAGAGTTTGGCATCTAATTTCTTCATATGTTTCTTTTCCTGGTACAGCTGCTGTACCACTGTGATATTTGGGCACAAGGCACCAGGGCATGAAACCTCCTGGTGGAGGGAACCACTAGTTTTAATGTCATCTGAAGTTCTCAGATACTCCCACAAACATCTGATTTTAGCCTTACAAGCTACTAATATCCCATCCAGCCGAGAAAGGAGGGTTGTGGATGTCTTCTTCATAAGGAGAACAGATTCTTTCCCCAGTCCATGGATGGATGGATTGGTTTAGGTTACCTTCTCTAGCTGGGTCCTTCTCAACAGCTTCACATTCAGTCCTTAGTTTCAAAGGAATTCACATAATAAATCCAGAGCTACATTTTATTTCTTCTCTGTCAGAAAGATGCATTAGATATTATGGCAGGCCTGCTCTTTCATTTCCTTCAGAGAAACCCTGCAAGACCATTTTGGGCAGCATAAGTGGAGCAGACAGCTTCATAAACTCATCCATGATTGACTTGGCACTGAGCGAGCTTGTCAGGAGACATAGTTCACTGTAATCAATACCTCCTTGGGACACTGCTGAGCTCATCTCAGAATGGTTGAAACTCCTCTAGTATTGCCCATTTAGTGGCCTTGGATGAGATAAGCAGAGTCTTTTGATTTTTTTTTATCTCACCTGAGTAAAACCACACACCAGGTGAGCATATTGACCTCTGTTGGTTTTTTTTTTTCCCTGGCTGTGTTTCAAATAGGATATCACCTCTTTGCAGGTTGCTGACTGATTAGGTCAAGATGCAATCTGCTGGTTTTGTCCCTGAAATGTAGTCACTTACACTGTTTTATTCCCACACTCTTTCTATGCAAGTCTCAGCTCAGAGAGGTCAGCATTTATTGGTTTGTTCTTCAGTTGTTTTTTTCCTTCTGTTCTGAATACAGGCTCAATATGCACCTTATTTCTCAGGTTCTCCCTATTCCAAGAATGGCCCATGGAAGATACAAATCAAATTGCTCCAATTCACCCCCCACTTTTTTCCTTGCTTTAGGATGTCATTACAGACTAATGTTATCAAAAAGGAAGATGACTTTTAAGGACAGGATTGGAATTTCATGTGACTAGTCAAACATACCTTTTGAATGTATCAAACAGCTCTAACCCCATCCTAGGATCACAAGTTGTGTTAATTCTTTATTGTGTCCTGGCCATACAAATGGAGATGATCAGGTGTATCTTTATACCTTAGTCTTCACAGATCCTTTGAGGTTATCTGTCCAAGGGCTACCAAGTTATCCCTGAGTGACATCTGATTGCATCCAGACTTAGAAAGTTAAACACATAACATACTTATAATTACTGACATCATCAAGCTGGGTAAGGCATGGCATTTTGCTCGTCTGCTTAGTGGAGAATGTCTTGTAAAAGATGCCTGCAGGAGTCAGATTGATACTCAGTTCTGCAGGCATGAAGAGGAGACTGAAGTTAATTTTTTTTTTCCCATCCCATTCTTCTGACCTAATTCTAATCTTTACTTGGCATCATGTGGAGGATAAGGGCAGAAAGACACACTGACCAAAACCTATGACTTCTAAGCTGTGCTCTGCATCCCTTCTACCATGTTTTTTCAGGCTGTAACTAAATTTATATCCACAATTTTGGTGTTTAATACTGTGGAAGATGACATGAAGAAACTATTTTAGAACCAATTTTCTACCATCCAGTATGTTCTGACAATAACTTTGTAAAGCCCCCGAGAAGGTTTATAGTAATGTACAGACTTAAAATACTGTTCCATACATTGATAATAGTTTCTGTAGACCTGTGCCTTAGCCTTATTCATATGAATTACAGACATAATTAGGTGACCAGCCCACACAGACAGACATATGTGTGGAGATAAACACAGCCAGACCATCTGCCTGTTTTAGCCAGGACCCCATTACAGGTCATGGACATTTTATTGTGTAGGTAACTGGCAGCAGTCAGGAAATGTTACCACAGTACCCGATTTCCCAGACATTTAGTTCTGCAGACCACAGATTTTCAAGCTAAATGGAGTAACAAACCTCTCCTTTAAGATCTCCACTAAGAGCCATGAGCCATTTGACAACACCAAGTTAGGTGGGAGTGTTGATCTCCTTGAGGATAGCAAGGCTTTTCAGAGAGACCTGGACAGGCTGGATTGATGGGCTGAGGGCAATCATATTGGCTTCAACAAGAACAAGTGCTGAGTCCTGCACTTGGGCCACAAGAACCGCAGGCAACGCACCAGGCTTGGGAAGGAGTGGCTGGAAAGCTGCCTGGCAGAAAGGGACCTGGGGGTGTTGATTGACAGACAGCAGTGTGCCCAGGTGGCCAATGTCATCCTGGCTTGTATCAGCAATAATGTGGCCAGTAGGACTAGAGAAGTGGGTTTTCCACTGTATTCAGCACCCCTGAGGCCGTACCTTGAGTACTGGCTTCAATTTTGGGCACCATGGTATAAGAAAGGCATCAAGGTGCTCGAGGGGGTCCAGAGAAGGGCAAGAAGCTGGTGAAGGGTCTTGAGAATGTCTTATGAGGAGTGGCTGAGGGATCTGGGGTCATCTGGGCTGAAGGAAAGGAGTCTGAGGGGAGACCTTGCTGCTCTCTACAACTACCTGAAAGGAGGTTGTAGAGAGGTGGGGACTGGTCTTTTCTCACAAGTCACAAATGATAGGACAAGAGCAAATGGCATCAAGTTGTGCCAGGGGAGGTTTAGATTGGACATTAGGAAAAACCTTTATATCAAAAGGGTTATCAAAGACTGGAATAGGCTGCTCAGGGAAGTGGTTGAATCACCATCCGGGCATGTATTTAAAAGCCATCTAGAGGTGGTACTCAAGAATATGGCATAGTAGTGGCCCTGGTAGAGTTAGATAATGGTTGGACTTGATCTTAAAGGTGTTTTCTAACCATAGCGATTCTGCATGATTCCATGAATGGAATCCTGGAAATAAGTAGGCATCAAATTTTCATTTGGTAACCTCTCAGACTTGATCAAGGAGGCACTTGGAGTATGTCCATACAGAACCCAGCTCCACAGGTTTTTGAGCTATGAAAGCAGATCATCCACAAGGCTGTGCAATTCCTCAGCCACTGTCAGTCAGCTTCCTATTACAATTCAGTGCACGTTCTTAATAAACAAAATGTTCTTTTTGCAAATTAAGAACACTGGGCCCAATCCATTTCAAGACAAACATCAGGAGTGTGAAAAACCCAAAGCTTCTGACATGTTTCAGCAGATTACTGGACTACCCAGGCTCTGTGTCTGGTTTTTTTTTGGTGTTTTTTTTTTTCTCATTAGTAGAACATAAATAACTGGGGAGAAACAGAACATAGTGTGCCACTGTTCAGTCAGTTAGTTGAAACAAGTGGAACAGGTTTGCAAAAAACCAGAAATTTGAAATCATGGGGGTTTAGTGAGCCAAACAGCAAGTTTCAAATGGCTTTGGGTCTCACCCCAGAAAAATGAGTAACTTTTGTCTCTTGCATACTCTTCAAATTCATGGTGGTAATGGGGATTGTCAGAGAACTCTTTTCCTCCCGAAGAAATATTTGCCATTTTAATAGATTTTGAGAATCAACAGAGCCACTGGGACCACCTATTTGTGTGGATCCATCCTTCCTCCACCCATGGCTAGCAACAAACACCTAAGCATAAGTGACAAATTCCCATCAGTTTTCCTTATTGTTGTAAACATCAGTATTTCTTCTATTCACAGGTTGTCTAGTGCTCACAATTTTTATGGACAATGTTTTACCTAAGAGTCATGATTTGGGAATGCTTTCATCAGATAACCTGCATCATGTAGGTTCAGCTATTCCTCTAGCAAATCCACAATGACGTGAAATAAAAACTTCATCAATAAAAAAATTAAAAAGTCATCATGTCTGGCTGGGAAAGTACATAGAGGGCAGTTTGCTGAAGGCTGGGAAAGTAGAGTGGTGAGGCATCAGCTTTTTTGCTCTTCTCAAAATATCTGCTACTGCTCACTTGTCGTGGGTGGAGTGATGCACTTCACCCATAAGTTGTCTGGGAAAAGAGCCTGACCCCCACCTGCCTACAGCTTCCTTTCAGGCAGTTGTAGAGAGTGATGAGGTCCCCCCTGAGTCTCCTCTTCTCCAGGATGAACAACCCCAGCCTCTCCTCATAAGACATTCCCTCCAGTCCTTTCCCCAACCTCATTGCTCTCCTCTGCCCCTGCTCAGCACCTCAATATCCTTTTTGAAGTGAGGGGCCCAGAACTGCACACAGTGCTTGAGGTGAGGACTCACCAGTGCCGAGTACAGGGGCAGAATGACATCCCAAGACCTGCTGGCCACACTATTCCTGATACAGGCTAAGATGACGTTGGCCTTCTCTGCCACCTGGGCACACTGCTGACTCATGTTCAGCTGGCTGTCAACCAGTACTCCCAGGTCCCTCTCTGCCAGGCTGCTCTCCAGCCACTCATCCCCAGTCTGTAGCACTGCAGGAGGTTACTGTGGCCAAAGTGCAGGACCCTACACCTGGTCTTGTTAAACCTCATATTAATGGCTTCAGCCCATTGACTCAGCCTGTCCAGATCCCTCTGCAGCATCTCCCGACCCTCCAGCAGATCGACACTTGCCCCTAGCTTAGTGTCATCTGTGAATTTACTAATGGTAGACTCGATCCCCTCATCCCAGTCATCAGTAACAATGTTGAATAGAACTGGGCCCAGTACTGATCCCTGGGGGACACCACTGGTCACCAGACACCAACCGGATGTGGTACCATTCACAACCACTTTCTGTGCCTAGTGAGAAGAAGACAAGTTGAGATCAGACTGGGTTTGCTCACATTGTGGTGAAAGGGTATTCAAAAAGAGGAGTCATCTGGAATAGGAAACTGCCAAATGAGCTCCAGGAATAAGCTAGAGGATGGGATACTACTGTGGAATTGCACTTTCCAGGAACAGAGATTCCATAGATCTGTCCTAGGCAAAAATGGTGCAAATCTTTGGCTGTTTTCCTGCTGGGATTTGGCCTTTGCCTGTGATTAATGCCATATGCAACTTCACTTACCACCCGCCTCTGACCAGTCCTTTGAAGATCCCATATTTGCTGAAGGAAAGCATTGTTATTTCCATGGTTCCACCCACTGTTTTTTACACTTGCTTGCCTGGATGGACCACACTGTATTTGGGTGTAAGGTGCTCTTGGTAGATCAGTTCACCTAGAAAAATGAACAAGAGATTCATCTGCCAATATCCAGTTTTCTTCATTCTTCATCTCATCAAGTAACTTTAAACAATACTGTGATCTCAGATTGCATTTTTTTGTTGATGTTGTTGTTTTTTCTTATGTCTAATTAGTGCTTTCCTTCTTTCCTCATCCTTCCTTGTTCAGAACCAGGTATGCCCAAAATTCTCATAAAGCAATGCAATGTCATCTCACAAATCCGACATCCACTACATGGGAATGTAATTTAAATTATTTTTGTAATCCATGAATATATTACTGGGGCTGAAAGAGCCTGCATGGTGTCAAGAGGATTGCTGGTGACTGTTAGTCTCTTTATCTGCTAATTATAATGTAAGGCTTAATTTTTATTGCAGCACAAAACCTTATGCAGCCTGGCACATCTGGAAAACATAACCAGGCTTTGGTGAATGTGTGTTGTTTGCCTTTTTCTATCCTCACAAGATATTTTTTGTCTTTTATGGGGTTTTCTAGCCCTTCAGCTCAAGTTATATAACTTTCCACTCTATTTATTTTACGGGTATTTCACTCAGTCATGTCCTGTTGGCCCAAAAGACATCCATTACAGTCTCGCAATATCAGTAGAGAAATGGCTGGGGGATGAATGAAATGTTTCAGTTTCTGAGCCTGGTTTTAGGGTTGTTGCTTCTGAGTCTAACAAAATTTCTGGCCATGGCATTGTTTGACCATGTTGGAAAGTTATTGTGTGCATTTGTCGGAGATTCTCCCATTCATTGCATTTATTGTTTTTCTTGACCTGCTTTGTACCTGCTTCCTAAGAGATAAATTAGTCTAAGGGGCTGTATTTCAAAAGGAAAGAATAAAAGATGGGGGAAATTAGCGTAACAATCACTGACCTCCAAGCAATCTTGAGGCTTCTTCACATGAGGGAAGGGCAGGAATAGCAACTTCAGAAACAGAAACCAGAAGGACCCAGAATAGAAAAAAAAACCCATTTTTTTTCTTTCCCTTGACTGAAATTACCAATGAATTGGTTAAAAATCCTCAAAAGGATGTCATATTTTAAACTTTTGGAACTATTGTTATAAAGGTGTCATTAATATTTCCTAAATATACAGAGAGCATGATGCAGCCCAAATGTATATCACAGAATCACAGAATGGCAGGGGTTGGAGGGGACCTCTGGAGATCATCCAGTCCAACCCCCTGCCCATCAGGATCACCCAGAGTAGGGGGCCCAGGATTGCATCCAGGTGGGGATTCTTCTCCAGAGAAGGAGACTCCACAACCTCTCTGGGCAGCCTGTTCCAGGCTCTGACACTCTCCCAAGAGAGAAGTTTTTCCTTATGTTTTGGTGCAATTTCCTGTGTTCCAGTTTGTGTCTGTTCAACCTTGTCCTGTCTCTTGGCACCACTGAAAAGAGTCTGGCCCCATCCTTTTGACTCCCACCCTTTAGATAGTGAGAAGCATTTATAAGATCCCTTCTCAATCTTCTCTGTCTTCTCAGTCTTCTCCAGGGTAAACAGCCCCAGGGCTCTCCGCCTTCCCTTGTCACAGAGATGCTCCAGTCCTTCAGCATCTTCGTAGCCTCCACTGGGGTCACTCCAATAGTTCCTTGTCTCTCTTGAGCAATGTTGGAGGCAATAGGCAGAGAAAGAAAGAGGCACCAGTGCCCGTGTTCACTACCATACAAGGGGCAACATACATACCTTGAATATCATCAAATAGGCAAAGATGAAATGAAGGATTATCAACCTCCATTAGTACCTCTGGTAAATCTATCCTCACTGAACATGGAAAAATAATAGGATCATAGAATAATAATTTCAAAGAGTAAATGTTTTTGGGTTTGTTTTGTTTTGTTTTGTTTTGTTTTTTTAATTAAAAAGAAAGAAA
>JAAGNO010012730.1:0-10528 GCA_033439905.1 Ceryle rudis | reverse complement strand
AAAGAAAAGAAAAGAAAAGAAAAGAAAAGAAAAGAAAAGAAAAGAAAAGAAAAGAAAAGAAAAGAAAAGAGAAAGAATGCAAAAGCAAGAGAAGGAAAAAAAAAAGAAAGAAAAGAGAAAGAAAAACTGAAAACCCCTTGAAATAGCCATTTTAGGGTTACTATTTATGATAACTAGTTTGAACCATCTTATCTCCTATAATATGGCATCAGAATTTGAATTAACTAGTCAGTTATGAGTAAGGGAGAGTGTCATGTCATTTCATTGTACCTAACCTACCGTGGCACTTAGTTTCATTATAAAGAATTGCTCCAGATCCAACCAACACACATCTGCTTCCCTTGTCACTTACACCTAGCAAAGTATTGGGAAATAACAACTGTTCTAACTAGTATCTTAGTGTTTACTCTGTGGCCATTTTGGTTGCTTACAGAATAATGTGATTCACCGATTTGTCTGGGCTGAAATGATTTTTACTAAAACACACACAAAAAAATCCATAGCCCACCTTTCCCCCTTTTCCTCAAACTTGAAATTGTTCCATAAATGTTAAAACAAAAACAAACAAAAGACAAATCTATTTATGCTTTTAAATTTCTGAGTGAAATTATAAAAAAACAGGGGAAAGCTATTTTCATGTTTACTCAGCTGCAATAGATTTTCTGATCCTGGTTAACATAGATTCAGTGTAGAACGGACAGGAGAGACACTTTGTGGATTTGATGGATTAATGATGGTCTTCCGAGGACAGACATCCATTTTCCCTGTCATCTACTATATTAGCCATGACTGACAGGTTATGGGAGATAACTAATGAAAGGAGTTAACAGGAATACAGGGAATGTATTGCAGTGACTGAAAACTTTCTAAGGGATACACAGTACATTCATGATGGGAGATGCCATCATGCTCCAGACTCCTCACTTCTGAAGTAGGCATTAAGTGTTGGTCCCGGTGGGATTCCACATCTCAATGAAGCCATGAAGAAACAGCATGGATTTAAGAGCATGCAGTGAACTGCACACAGCTCCCTACTTGGAAAGGGGGTGATGGCTTCATCACCCTTAGTGGGCATCTTTAACTTGCCCTCATTCGGACAACAGCCAATTTAATCAACATTGAAATAAAAACATTTATGCTGGAAAGGCAGAAGAAAACAAAAACAAAACAAAACAAAACAAAAAAATCAAGTGGATTTAAGTCTTCTTTGTCCTGAGCTACATGCATTATCCTTACCGGTCAGACCACTATGCAGTTTGTAAATGTTGACTTGCCAACAAATGCAGGCAGCCAGTATGTTCTGTCCCCTGAAAGCAGGGGACACCATTCCCTACTGGTAACCATTTTACCCAAGTCTTCTTGGTATACGACCTCTTCTGCTTACCTGAACATGATATTTTGAGTCTGTAACAAACTCTGTGTAACATGAAGTGTTGCATCAAGTGAATTCAAGAATTCACTTGGTCACAACAAGAGCATCACACCTGTCCTACAATTTCTATGCTGACTTCCCAGGAAAAAAAGGCTCATAGGCAAGATATCTGTTCTCACCTACAAGGTTTGGATCTGAAATATCTCTAGCATTCCTAATATTCTATGTTGAGGAATATACCTATATGTCTGCTTCTCAAATGCAGTGAAATTATCCTTTGCAAAGATAAAGATACAAGATTTTCTTGGGAGATGAATAAAGGATTAATCCAGAGTGTGAAACATACTCCTACATATAATCACAAACTAATTTTATTTCTGAACCATGCTTGCTTGACCCAGCATCATTGACAGATATATAGCAAAAACATGGTTGTATGTTAACTCTCCACAAAATATGTGTCTGGGAAGCAAGACAAGAGGGGAAAAAAACCTTCACTCAAATTGGAACTTATAATAAACCATGTTAAATATTGAATTAGTGAACTACATTATTTAGGCCATTGTTTACAAGAAGGGAAGTAATTGCATAATACTTCTTTAAATATTATCTATTGTTAAATAAAAACATACTGTTATTGTATGACAAACTGTGAAATATTTAATATTATAACTTTCACTAAAAAAAAATCAGATTTGCTTAAAGGCTAAATAAAGGTGTCTGATAATGATCACGTATTTAAATATCAAGAGCTACAGTAACACTTAAATAGGTTGTTACTGCCTTTTGTAATATACATGTTAATTCAACCCATTCACATCTCCTGCTTTCTGCTTGTCACATGTAAAAAGAAAAATCAAAAATTATTAGATATCTCAGTTGTTCTGGTTAATGACTTTATATAATGATGCAATGCTGCACTGTAAATATAGCTCCTTTTTCCTCATACCTTTTCAAGTGCCTTTTTCTGTGGTGGACACCAAATGAACTCAGTCACTTCTGTCTGATTTCTCATACCCCCACAAATATATTCACACAGGAGTTGCATTAAAATGGAATCTGAATTACACAAAATCAATCCTAGTGAAGGGACTGATAGAAAGTCTCAAAGCCAGGGCAGATTTGCTTGCCTAGTCACCAGAGCTAGCTTGCAGATAGTCAGTTAATATGATCTGGAGCACCTCTCTGATAGTAAGTAGTAGGAGACATTAGGAGGAAGTGTAAAACACCTATCATGGATGATTATGTATCTGTTAGGCCACTTGTAGTCCCTGCTTTTGCCCTCAGGTCTTCCTCAGCCATGTTTCCCCAAGGATCCCAGCTAGCCTAGATTCCTTGGTACTTTCTAAATTTTACCTCAAGCCTCAAATCCCAGGCTTAGGTTTCCACAGTTGTTGTATAGCTGCCTTCACAGTCCCTACAGGTCTTCCTCCTAAAACAGCTGATCCCGACCTATATACCAGGGCTCTCCGGATCTGGGTTTTAACACACCCATTGTGAAATGCTGAAGGCCCCGTCTTCAGACTGTAATTATTCACAAGGAGATATTTTGGATATTTCGTAGGTGAGTAGACTACAACAAATGGATCAACATGATGAAGATCTTGGTGAAGTGCTCTCCTTGTCTCTATTGCAGCTTAAAATAAAAATACAGTCACTGCCTGTTTGATTGAACTTTCTATCAAAGTTTCTTTAACAAAGATCAGGATGCACCCAGGAGGTCAATGAAACTGAAGTTTTCCATTTGCTGAGGTTAAAGTGGCATGCCCTCAGGAATTACTGTTATACTGCCCTGACCCAGCTGTGCCAGCATGTTCAGAAGTGAATCATTTCCCTTGGAGAGATGGTAGGAATGTGAAGCTGGCAAAGAGTCACAAGTCTAATGATTACATACCCCTTTCTGTCCTTTGTATTTGGATGTTCAACACAGGCCAACACTAGCATGTGAGATGAAGGGTTTGTGATGCTCTTCCTTTCCACTACTCCTGCCAGCAAAGTGTAGTCAAATGGGTACTCATGAGCAATCTCATTGGAAGAGCACCCAAGTGGCACACTGAGAAGCTGTTCTTAAGATACCTCTCATATCTGCCTCCACTCTCAATGCACTGTGAACCAGTTTGAAACAGTCAGGAGTTCAAAATGTACAAATGCTTGACTGTAGGAACACATGATTTCTAGTTTTCACAGCTTTATAACAATTTCAGATGAAGCAGAGCTAGATGTCCTCAGAAGAGATGCAAAACTTTTACACGGTTAGCATTGCTGTCTCCATAATATGGATAAGTAAACCACAAGAAGGGAATTTCTGAAAGTACCTTCTTACACCAAGTGCCCACGCTAAGGTGTACTCAACTTGTTTCAAAGGAATCAGTTTGTGTTTCCACCAAAAATAAATAGGTAGTATTTTCAAATGTTCCTCCTAAATAAATTAGAAGTAAATTTAAAAAAAAAAAAAAAAAAGAGAAAAGAATCAGGAATGAGACTCTAAACTGCGACACCGCAAATTCCAGTCCCTTTCTAAAAGTCCCGGCACGTTACTTTTAAGAGATCAACCAGAAAATCAGTGACTAAACTGTGACTAGATTCCTCACTCTTGCTGTAGCACCACCCACCTATTAAAACCTATTAAAGCCAACTTTTTAAATAAATCCAAGGAATTATATATAAGCCATTTGCAATGACATTAAAATCTCCATCAGAACAAAAACATGCTTGTCCTCATTTTGCCCCAAGCAACACCGGCTTACTGGTCTTGCTGTTTTCTGTGCCAAGCCTCCATTGCTGCGATTCAGAGTAAGCAGGGCACATGTGAAAGAGAGAACACCTCTGCTGAGAGTTTCACAGATCAATCCCAACAGCATTTTACAAAAGAAGGTAGCTTCTGCAGAGTCACTGTAATAGTCTTTTCTGGAAGTGAGAGTGTTTCATGTATTTCGAAGCTGATGAGAAAAAATAGTAGATAAATGTCTGAAGAAGAATGACAGCATGGAGGAAAGAAATCTAGGGATTTCACATATGCTCTAGTGACAGCTCATGCTCAATTTCTTCGAAGACAGAATAGGGCTCACTAGCATTTCCAGATACCAGTGACATACAAAGAATCCATCTACTGCGGGGTTTTATCAAATAATTTTTTATAACAACTTAATGATTTCCTATTATTTTACATCTGTCATCAGTTGTTCTACAATTTTTAAGAAACAGATAAGGACTGATTGAGATGTTGGACAATAATTGAGAAAGAAACAGGTCTTCAACAAGATGTGTATCTGACACATCAGGCAGTAAAATTCTAATATCAGTCTTACTCTCTCAACAGCTCTAATAGAATAATTTAAGCAACATAAATCAACATTTAAATAGTTTAAACTGTGTAAGACATACCATAACTGAAGAGACTACTGTGATTTATATTAGGAAAGATTAATCCTCTTTAAAATATAACAGTAAAAATGCATTTTAGAGAGGCTAATGAAAGAAGATAATACAGCTGAATTTTAGAGGATTAGCTAAATATACCTGATTTGTGTTCTGAAACAAATGAAATCAAAGTACCCAAGAGGTACTTTGCAGCTAACCACTGTAACTGATATAAAAAGGAATAATATTCATGAAAACAATCTTAGCCTGTCTCTTGAAGATGTCTGAATCTGCAGTAGAACATTTGCAGTTTCCTAAATTTGTTGCTATCCAAAATAGCAAAAGAGCTTCTCTGTTTCCCTGAAATGAAAGTGTTGTTCCATTGATTGAAAATTACAGGGAGATAAGAACTGCTCTACCTATCTTATCAGGCTGCACTCTGCTTGGTTTACACCGGTTTCACTCAGGTATGTTCAGAAAGGGTTGTAAGTGTATATTAAAAAAAATGCTTGATGCTCTCAGGCTTGGTTGGACTTGATGATCTTAAAGGTCTTCTCCAACTTAAATGATTCTATGAGTCTATGTCTCAGGAGTCTCCAAAACCCCAGGATTGAAGGACACATAGGAGAGCCAAAGTGTTCACAGTTACTGAGATGCTGAGGAAATTAAATCTTCACACAAATAATAATTTTGACTACCATTATCAAAAGGGTATTGATTTCTAATTGTGTAGGCAGCACCTTTCTCTAGCTCAGTTCACTGCCCAGCTCTTCTGCCCCGGGACAGTGAGCTGTGTCCTGCTGGGTGATGGCACCAGGAGAAGAGGCATGGAGAAAAGGTCACTTAGGGTGGTTGTAAGGAAGGGCAAGATCCAAGATCGATTTCCTGGCAGTGTGAACCACAGCTTTTTTAAGCTAACACCCTCTTTCTCTAATGTGGTGGAGACTGCACTCTGAGGCCTAAAACACAAAATGCTTTGGTACTCAGAAGTGAACAAAATAACAACCATTTGTTCCAGCTGTTGTTGAGCTGGGCTTTCATTAGTGATGGATCAGCGTACTCTAGATTCTTCTAATGAAGCCCATTATTTCTGTTACTTGAACTTTGCACAGTACAGTTTTTGGTGTCACATTGCTGAAAGCTTTGTGGGATAGTATTTCCCTTAACTGCATACTATGTGTCAATCACATGCTTTTACATCTCTGTGAAATACTTCATTTGGTTAATAAGGCATGTCTACTATGCTTTTGAAAGCTATACTTTATGGGCAAAGTTGCTGGCATTAAGTAGCTAATGCTTCCCTTTTAGACCAAGAACAGTGAAGCTTTTGTATTAGGAAACAGGAACTCTATTATGAGAACATCTCCTTTAATTAACCTTCAGAGAAAAAAAAAAAAGGAAAAAAAAAGGAAAAAAGAGCAGTGAACATTAACTACAACTTTTTTCAACATCTGGAGTGTTGGCCTGACAGGCACTCACACCACCACCCCTTGCCTCCTCTGTACCACTCATGGACACAGCTCTCAGCCACCAAGAGCAGTATCTGCTTTTTGGACCAGAGGATTAAGCAGAAGCAACCCATCTTCATTTTATTGAAACTTAGGTCACATTACAGATCTAACTCCATGGCATAAAATCAGGTCAAAAAGATACGTGCAGTCATTCCTTCCAAAATTAAGATTTGTCTGTTTTTTCATTAAGGAGATCATCAGAAGAGCCCTTTTCAGCTCAGTTAACATCAAAATACTACAGCCTAAATAGAATTTACTTACACAGAGCTTCTCAAGTGGCCCCAGCTCCAGGAGTAAAAGGATGCTAAATGTCAGTAAGAGCATGATCCATGTCCCAGTACAAGTGCAGCAGCCTTTCACAAATGCTTTCAGCTCTTACATAACATTAATGATTTCATGCTGCATGAAAGTGCCTCTGATAGTGATTTACATCATTTCCTAGATCAGATTATTTACTCAGAAATCATTCTGTTTCTCTTATCCTTTTACAAGCTGTTCCTGTTTGTTAGGAGCACACTGAGTGCCTCTATACTCCTAAATAAAACAAGGCCAGCGAGCAAGCTTGATTACTGATTGTCCACACAGCTTAATGGTTCTCTGAGCTCCTGGCTCTGGTCTGGATTTCTCCAAACAGCTGCTGCAAGACAGCCTGATCTGCAGGAAGCTGCTGCTTCCCAACATACAAGTAAACCCTGTCCCTGTTGCTCGGACTGGGTTTCAAACCAGGTCTTCTTTTATTTGCCAGTGCACGTTCCAGTGTACATAGTTCTGGAAACTGTGCAAGGACTCTAAGTATGGCCTCTGCATGTAAAAAAATCACACCCAAGGCAGCTCACTCTTGAGAATGGCTCTTTATGAATGCTGCTGTATCATAGTGCCTTGGTACATTCTGCTATGCTCTTTGCTGTGTTCTTATCCTTCTTTTTTAAAAGCTGATCTATGTGTCCACCTACTACTTATAGGCAGCATGACATGGCAGTCTGCCACTTCTCCTTTTCTCATACAGCGAAGACTACATTCTGGGAAATGGCTATTATATTATGTGACAGTCCAGCATAGTTCCTTGATGACTCTCTGGACTACAGAGTGGCAAAGGTATCATCTATTCCAAAAAAAAAAAGCAAAACAAGTCTGTAGGAGGTAAAGGCCCCCAGGGCAAAAAAAAACCTTTTTTCTGGTGAAATTACCTACATATTATACTAAAGAACAGAAGATGCATGGATAATTTGGAGGCATCAGTGGAGGGTCAGCATGGACTTTCTGAAGGAAGTCCTGCCTCAGGAACTCCTAAAAAAACCAGCAAGCACCCAGTAGAGCTTGCTAGGCTTTCAGCAGGCTCCTGACCACCTCAGTCATCAACAGTTCTTAGGAAATCTAAGCAACCATGTACAGCAGTAAAAAGACAGTTTCCACAGACAGAGGGTGGCAGGGATTACTGGTACAGATGGGTAAGTTATGGAAGAGATGTCCATTGAGTGTAATTGAACCACCTCTGAGCTCGGTCTCTGAGCTGTAAATTGTCAAAGGCTAAGAGACTAATCTGGGGAAGGAGTACAATAGCCTTGAAATACTCTTATTTCTGCTCTTACTTTCTACTCTTATCTTTCTGCTTCTGGTCATTGTTGGAGAACACTTGGCAACAGCCAGTACCCCTATTCTTGTAGCCTTATGTTGAGCTACAAATAAACAAGTGAGAATAATCTGCTGATTTAATTATCAGGGAATACTGGCATCACCTACATTACCAGATTACATGCTTAAGATACGGAATGTGAAAACATTTCCTCATGAGAGTCCACTGAAGTCATTGGGACACTTTCTACTGGACCTCAGTTATTTTTTGCATCAAATGAGGTAGTCTGTGCAGTAGCATTATTTTTTAATACATCTATACCCTAATCTGTGGAAATCTGTCACTATTATACATAGTCAGCAAAGAAATAATGTTTATTTTTCAATTGCAGACATGTCATTTTAGTAGAGGTTCCTTCCCAGGCCCCAGGCTTTTAGATTTAAATGCTTCAGATGTGATACCACTCTTCTGTAAGCTTACCTTCATAGTTCACTAATTTAATGAAATTCAAAGGCAAAGTTCCTATTATAAACAATACGTTACATTTAAAGAAGGTGCTACTAGAACAACCTGTGAACCACCTCTCAACTACCATGATTTTATTAATTTTTTTTTTTTTACCTTACTGCATTATTCATGATTGTCAGCTGTTTCGGAATTCATCACTGTCAGTTACTGCATGTGCTTTTTATGGATTATTCTGTACATCTGGGTGAATTGACAGGCAGAAGTATTTAACATTTCTTCCTACACCAAGTACCAATTAATGCAACCAGTTATCTGATCAAATCTACTGGGGAAAAGCTATACTGGATCCAAAGCTACTTTTTGAAATTACTTCATTTGACTTATTTTGCATATTATGATTAAAAACCTCTTACCTGCTGAATTTTCCTAGAAGAAAAAATATTCCTTTGCCCAAAAGAGACTGTACCTTGGTTTATGGCAATAATAAATACTACAATAATGTAATGTGCATGTTGCTATAGAAAAATGGGATTACGTTAGAGAAGCAAACACAAGTGGTGGCCTTGGAAAGGTCATAAGCAACTCGTTGTTCACAAGGACCCCAGCCTTCTCTGAAATGAAGCAAGGTGACACTTGTACTTGCTTCAGTTTGCTTCTGGCACAGAGGGCCCTCCTCACCTCTCCTCTCACTAGTATACTGACTCATGTAGTTATTTCTCTCCATATATTCTTAATTGTATTCCTGACAGGAAAGAAACTGCCCACGTGTGTGGGTATTATAATGTTTTATATTAATATAGTTTCTTTTTAAAAAGAAATATATTATTTATTGTCTTTTAGACTGATCTCCTTCTGACAAGTGAAAAACTCAGATCCAAACAGTAGGATTAGCCACAGTGATACTTTTGTACCCTGCAGAACTCTTTACAATGTTCACACAGGGTTAATTTATATATGTTAATGAGCATTCAAATTTGTTCCCATAATTTGTCAGGGGGAAGTGCCTATGCTCATTAGGCATGCTCATCAGTGCAGAACAACCACTTAACGTAACACAAAATACTCCCTGGAAACTTAGGTGACCATAAAAACATCATTGACTTTAGTCCCAGAAAGTTTCAGGATCACTGCCTTGCCTTCTAGCTGCTCCCAGCCCTCTATGAATTACAAATCGCCCTGAGAGAGGAAGAAGAGTAAATAATATTTACTGCAGCATCCATTAGTAATTAGCACACACATTAAGAAAGATGGGGGAAAGTTGCAGGAAGAGAACAAACAGCCCACTGCCATTCATAGACTCAGATGATCCAAAATAAGTCTTTTTGCCTTTTGGCATTTAGCACCATAGCCCCTGAGTCCAGTACTAACACTGGAGTGGTCGCAACCCCAGACATGAACCCAGCAGAGCTGACAACCACTGAAGAAGAAATCAATGTCACTGGATCTGCAAGTATTCTAGATGACCCTTATTTTTTTTGCTTGTAAGCATACTTTTGAAAGAAAGGAGTTCAAACACCCTAGAGAGCTCTCCATGGACACACACACCAGGCTGCCAGAGAGCTGCTTTCCTTTGGGAAAGGCTTCTGATCCAAGAGTAAGAAGGAGAGCAACCTCTCCTGATGCTTATCCAGCTTGCTCGACTCCGAGGCTGCTAAAGCCTCTCTGAGGCTGGCACACCAGAAATTAACAGTTCGGAGTGTTTTCCTGAAACTACATATTTACTCATTCGAGGGGGAAAAATCTGAACACCTACATGAAATAGAACCACCTGGCTCACCTTCCAAATAATATTTTAAATGATAGCCCATGATGAATAATTCAGTGTAATCAGTATGTTATTTTCATGGTGAACAACAAGGGGATTCAAGAGCTTACTGCTGCTGGGAGGGAAAAAAAAAAAAAAAGTAACAATAAATTTTACAGTACATTTTAGAGTTTTAGTTCCTGTTCAGTCTGCAAATATAAACATCTACTGTTGATTCTCAATCAGCAGCAAAGCTGCTCCAGAACATCTTGGGAACCACAGTTCTGGAAGTATATGAACCTTTTACAATGAAACCCTGAAATACAGAAAAACAACTTTGTTTCAGCTAAGAAAGAAAACTAAAAAGTGTGTAAATGAAATATATGTTTCTTATTAGGATCTGCTCTATTCCAGTTTCCCTCTTGCAGAGGGAAATTTAGTAACAAAGGATGAGGAAAAGGTTGAGGTGCTTAACGCCTACTTTGCCTCAGTCTTCAGCA
>JAAGNO010012729.1:7252-19158 GCA_033439905.1 Ceryle rudis | reverse complement strand
GCCCGCCCCGCCGCGGAGCCGAGCCGGGCCGCCCCGGGACGGGAGAGACTGGGGGGGGGCGGAGCGGAGTCCCGCGGAAGGGTACAGAGTCCTAGTGTCGTGGGTCGCTGCCGGGGCCGTGCCCCGCCGAGCATCGTCCCCTGGCAGTCCCCGAGTCGGGCTCATCGGGGAACCCCTTCGAAGTTTTGTCCTGTCCCCTGAGCGAAACAACCCCCAAAACCCCCAAAGCACTGCATTTTCTTCTACATCATGTTTTGGGGTTTTTTTAAGACAACATTCCCATGCTCTCAGCGGCTGGATTTGCGGGAAAACAGCCCCCGAAATGCTGTGTGACATAGTGGAAGGTGGCTGTATTTTGCCCACAAATGATAACCATAAAGTATAAGGTAACGTGTAAAATGCCAGCCTTACACGAAGCCATCAGCCATTTATTCGGAGGATTCCTCCTTCTCCCCGTGAAAGCAGCTGTGAGGGGGAGACAGATTTGGGGCTGGAGCCCTCTTTTCTAGCATTTTGTTCAGGGACTCGGCTGTACGCGTTGCTCCTTTCCCGGAGCCCCGAAGGAGCCGATGAGTCAGTGCAGTGAGATACCACACGCCAATTTCCGTGCAAGCTTTTCCCTACTCTTGACCCAGCCGCCTTCCTTCCTCCCGCCTTTTCACCACTCGGACAGTGTCTTTTAAAAGTATGGACAGAAAAACACGGGAAGGCATTTCTTCACCTATTGCTTCTGCCTCTGCTAATTTTGCATGCTGCTACAGACTAGAAAGGATCCTAGAAGGAAACAAGAGATGGACAGATCGCTGTTTGTCTAGGGCAGGAGCGTGCCCAGCATAGCACAACCTGGTGTGCTCCACACTCCTGCCGTAGCTGGCACAAGCGCCAGTGCTTATGCCAGAGGACGTTATTCCGAGGTGGAAAAAATCTACCTATCTATCTATCTATAATGTTGGGGTTTTTTTCCAGTCTGTTTTCAGCATCTCCTCCTTCCCGCGTTTGGGTCTGGGTCCAACAAGTCACACTGAGGTCACCTGAACTCCTCTGCCTAAAGTTAAGGGCGCGTTTAAAATCTTTCCCGCAGCGGGAGCTGCTGTGGGAGCAGCTCTCTCAGCCGGGGTGTGGGAACCGCAGGCAGCTGCCGTGAGGAAAAGGTCTGGTTCTGCTTCATGTAAACAAACGCAAATCAGGAACAGCTCCACTACAATCAGCTTGTGAATGCTGATATAAAACTAGCTTAAGAGGCGAACCAGACCCTGTCAAACACACTGGTGTGTGTTCCACCCCCCAGGCTCTGAAATTTTCAGGGCTTTCCTTAGAGCGGTGTGATTTAAAAGATGCTCCTGCTGAGCGCTGCCCCAGATGAAGGGAAATTTGGCTCCTGGCAATTGGAGGGCAGACGGCAACACCTTCATTTCTCTCAAGTGAGCAGTAGCCATATAAAAACATCTGTGCACAAGCAAATACCGTGTGACTGACCTGCCTGGACAGTGCTGATAGGACCACTGCTCCCCAATTCCCACCATTCCACACAATTTTAATTCTTCCACTAATTTCCCATCCTTGTTTTGAAACTTAGATTTGCCTACTGATACCACGTCCTTCCCATCCCCACCCACACCTTTTGATTAAGGCATCAGGCACCTTCTTGCTTATCCTTTTTACTAAACTTCTGCCTTGTGGCATGGCAGTCACGCCAGAGAGTCACTCCATCCTCCTTGCTTCATCTCCTCAACTTCAGATCCTACTATTAAGTTTTGCTGCTATGTTTCCAGTAGCACTAATTAAGCAATAGGTTATGAAGAGGGACAAGCTCCAAAACCAAATCTAAATGTCACAGATGTCTGATAGGATAGAAAGGGCAGGACCCGTTACCTTGATGTAGAGACAATCATCCCACTACAAAAAAACTCCAAAGGACCCCTCCCTTTTTTTTTTTTTTTTTTTTTCCCTGAAATGTTGGATAATGCTAAAGATAACCTTGGAAAGAAGAATCTGGGGGAAAAAAAAAAGTAGACTTGGAACTGCAAAGAGACTCATTTTCTTTTGGGGATCTTCAAATTGTGCTTGGAAACAGCATCAAGCCACCACACAGGAAACTGTCAGAAAAGTTTGAGGTCAGTGCAAGTAGGAAAAAGGCAGCTAAGCAGTCTCTTTCTAAATCAGAAGTACCCCACCCTCATCCAGCTCCAGCTGTTTTTAAATGTGGCAGAAATCCACTGTGGTTCAAAATGCATTTATTTATTTATTTATTATCCCAGAATAGGTAAATCAACACAGTTTGATTTTTAGAGAATTAATTAGTTGTTAAACATTTTTCAGTAACTCTAAGTGAAATGTAATGGCATTCCTGATGGAAGATCAGAGATTCCTAGTACTTCTTCCCATCTTTCAAACTTTATCTCTTTACGCAAAGAAACTAGCTTTTTTTTCCTAAAAGGAAAAAGGCTAAAGGGGAATGAGCACACTGCTGTACCAGAGTAAAAGAGCTATCACAGTTCCTTCCTCTTCTGCTTCACCATTTCTTTTCTTCTGGAACTTGAAGCACCTGCTCAGGGTGATTTACCTTTTTAATGGTATTTCTACAAAAGGCATCATACCCCATATGCACCAAGAAGTGGGCAAACATCAGCTCCCACAGCAAGTGGAGATAATGCATGCTATAAAGTTCATCTGTATCTGGTGAAGAGCTGACCCTGTGAATCTAAACCTACAGCAGAAGGTTATTTTACCTCAAGGACTATTACACATTTCAGAACTGGTTCTTATCCAGAGCACAGAGCTTTAAATGTATCTTCCATGAATTTATGAATTGAAGAATCATCACCTGGGACTCAGGGTCTCCTAGAAGAGTAGGGAGGCATAGGTCAACACAAACAGGTCAGACACTGATCCACCCCACTGGCCTGAGTCACTAAAACGTATGAACTGTTAAACCAGTTCACAACATTGCCTTTGCTTTCAGTGTTTGTATGTAATAAGGTGAGTCTGGGACTCCAGGACCACCTTTGGGCACCCAATGAGACCCACTCACACAGGTCTAAAAATATTGTGAGCAGAATCAAGTGATGGAATATTGTTGCCAAGGCTCAGAGCTTTTTTCCTAACCCAGGCACACACAGAAGACTGCCCATTCTAAAAATCATAATCAAGATGACTACAAGCTTTGGTTATAAACAATGCAACTTGTACAAACCAGTCTATGAACTCCAAAACTAGTGATGTTTGAATCCAATGGATTTGTGACTCGTGACTTACAGGTATATTGCTGAAACAAAGGCTCAAGTGGAACATATGCCAGAGGGAGATGTTTGAAGCATGCTAACTGCAGGAAAAGAAGGTAGAGTTTGCTCCTTAGAGCCCAGAGAATCCGCACAGAAGAATTTGACAGAGACTTTCTGGTATCTATGAGGCGTGACCTCCTTAATAAATATTTCTCCATGGTTAAACTACACCTGTTGTCAGAAACTGAGGCGGGAAAACAGGTGAGCTCATACTGCAACTTTCTTCTCCTCGGCAGGGAGAACTATAAGGTCAAATCTCTTTTGCTGACTGTAAAGCAATACCCAAGACGTGTGCATAGAACTCATCAGAAATCTGCAGGAAGAGAGCATCTCTGAGCCCACCGTCCCTTTCACCACGCAGGTGACATCTGAGTTGAGCACACAGGAAGAATTAAGGCTTCCTGTTTATTGTGTACCTAGGATGCACCCAGGATGGTGCTCTGTGAATGGGTAGCAGCTAAGTCTTTCCTCTTTATAGTTCTCATTCAACATGGCCCTGTGCCATATTCCTGGGACACCAGCCAACCTCTGCTCAAGTATGGCACGATTAATTTCTCTGTGGAGCTCATCACTAATCTGCTGGTGCTTTGTAGGCATCCATGAATGTCTTCTGCATTTTACCTTGTCATACAGGAATCAGACAGTAAACTGGGGCACAGAGAGATTAAGGTCAAAATCATCTGATAATTCATAGTGTCCAATTCGAGACATCCACGATCCTACAGCAGAGGAGTCCCACTTTAGTAGATTACATGTTCAGTGTCTGGTGACGTCTGTTACAGTTGTGAGAGCAAAGCATTGCTCCAGACCAAACCCTGTTCATTTCCCATGAGCTTATGAAAATATAGGAAGAATGAGCACTGGGAGACACTAGGTTCAGGTGACTTGCACAGATTTGTGAAAGAGGTTTGTACGAGATTTAACAATTCTAGCTCTTACTTGCTTTTAACATGAGACTTTGAATAGACCTTGCCTTATTGCTTCATACTTTTCATTTTCTCCAAGGCTGCACAGAAGTTGGAAGCCAGTGACAGAGATATATACACACACACGTACGTGAAATATTGTGGGGAATGTAACTGAAGACTGTGTTGCAATGAATAGACATAAGGGCAGAAGAAACCAAACCATCATATAGGCATTCCCTCATTTTGGAGTGCTTAGAAGCCTCAACTTTACTTTTCCACAGGCTTTTCTTAAGTCAGAATCTGACACTTGAGAAAAAAACCTTTGAAATATTACCATTTTATTAACATTGCTTTTCATATTCCTTCACCTGCAAAGTCTGTGCATCAGTTATCAGTCCAGCTGTGCAGTCACAGGGAGCCATTAAAGCTTCTGAAATAACCTAAAATAATGTATCAAATTTAGCAGCATCAAAACTTTCCAAGTCCATTATCACAGCACTAGGTCCTGCAAGGTCCAAACCAAGACTTCTGTGGAGTTCCTCCCTGGAAATAGAGGAATTTCCTTCTTTTCAAGGGTACAGAGTTCATATTTCTAACCCTGTAAGGAAACCATTACAGATGTTGCAGTACATTTATGGGTAGAGAAGCATACAGTGATAGGAGTGAAATTTTTTATGTCTTTTGAGACTTTCAGGACAGAGGAGGTGGTAGCCTCAAACTCCTACTTGGAAAGGAAAGGAGGAAAGAGTGCTCGGAGTTAACCTAAAAACCCAGTAAATCCAGCACCACAGGATGGCAGCTTATAGATGCCTGAGAAGCAAGGGTTGAGGCAAGGGTAGATGGGGCACAATCCCAGGAGGCAGTGGTGTAAATGGTTGGTGTTCAGTAGGTCAAAAGAATATGTGGAATAAGGGGAGAAAACATTATTCCAGTATAAGGACAGCAAATGTCAGTACTGAGGTTAATCACTGTGGGGTTTAATGAGCCTGGTGCAACTTCCCCTTCCAGGGTTTCTTCCTGAGAAATAAGGTGATAGCAACCAATAATTTATTGTCAGACTTTACAGAGATTAATTATAGAAAACTAAACTTTTACTAGATTAGTTATAGAAAACCAAGAAAAACAAACTGATATCCTTCTCCTCTTGCCTTTTTTTTTTAATAGGAGAAAATATTTCTACCCACAAACAGGTAATGCCTGAAATAACAATCATGTGAAGATGGAATTACAGATTATTCCTATGCTTCAAAAAAAAAAAAAAAAAATCATCCTCTTCAGGTTATTTTTCCCAATAGCTCAATCACAGGAAACAATCCACAGCTGTATCTTAGAAGAAATGTTTTGCATTTCAAGTTGTGTCCAGCTAAAAAACACCTCACAGAAACATTCTGTTTCTTTTGGCCTTTTTGACTAATCCTAAAGTCTTTATAGCAAAAAAAAAAAAAAAAAAAAAAAAAAGCCCTTGCAGGCTTGCTCTGAGGAACTTCATAACAGAGGCAATGTCTGCATGGGCTCACAGGTCTTTACTGGGTCCAGTCTATAATACACAAAGAACTGGCTTTTGACTCTAGAGTACAGTGCCTGGGGGAAGTCTTTGGACTCCTTGAACCAGCAATAATTCCTTGACACCACAGGGGCAGGAAACTCAAAAATAAATTGTATACTAACAGCAGAAAGGGGTACTTTTCAGGCAGCAGTGGATAATAGTCTAGATTGTGTCTAGCAGAGCCCCCAAATAGCATGATATCCACACACACCCCCCCCCCCTCACATCCCCATGGGTCCCAATCCAACCAGTGGGAGCTGGGGTAGCATGAAATGAATAGCTGTAAATACCCCCCACTCTTCTCAAGCCATGGTCATGCGTGGGAGACAGGGGGAAAGCAAGCATCCCACTGGAGGATGGAGCTATATTCTTCATCAGAGCTGTATTTCAGGCTTCATGAAGACTCAAAGACGTGGATTGCTTCATAGGCTATGATCTGACCATGTTTCCAGGTTTTTTGGGAGATTCGCAAGGGAAGAAACATCTTGCTAAAGAGGAAGTGAAAGCTGAGAGTCTCTAATCCTACGACCCCAGGAGCTGGGGCTCTAGCTCTGATCTTGGCTCTTGCTTTTTTGGATTGAATCTCTTTTTTTATTTTTCTTTCACACTTGGTTGCATGCATGTGAGGAAAGCAGCACTGAGAGGAGGCAGGACAGACCAATCAGCCATCAGTGGTGCTTGTGGCAATGGCTGTGGCAGGCAGGTCAGTGTGAGACAGACCATCACTTCATTTTCCTTCCCAGAAGTGTTACAAGTTATTCCCATGCCTGACACCTCTTCTGGACCCTTTTTTCTATGTGAGAACCATGTCAGGTTCTGAAGCCTCCCCTGAAATGAGCAGAAGCTACAGGGGGAAAAAAAAAAAAAATTCTCCAGAATTAGAAGTCCACTGTCTTCACCACATTTTATTGATAAAGGAATACCTCTGAGAGCCTGAAAATTGTGCATCAAGTACACTAGAAAAATCTCAAGACTTTTTGGCAGCTGAAATATCAACATCAGTGGATGACATTAAATTGTCCTGAAAATTATATACTTTAAAATAAGAAAGAAAAATGCTTTAAGCACAGCATTTCCTTCTAATGTAGGCAGTCTAAGTTAAGCATTTTGTACATTTTGGGTAAAATGTAATAATAAAAGTGATGAGGTTAAGAACAAGCGGTTTTACAATTTTAAATTTTATATATACACATTTATAAAAAAAAGTCTTTGAGAAGGAATTAACTTACACCAGGGCTTAGCTCAACTGTGATGCTTTTGGTTTTGTTTTTGAGAAAGCAGGGGGCTAAATTTTGGAGTTTAAACATACTTGTTATAACTTGTATTACTGAAAAGTCAGAAAGTTTCAGCAACAAACACACTGTGTCTATATGTACATGCATGGTTCAGTTTGAGCTAAAGGACAACCAAAAAAAAATTGCTTTGTAGATAGCAAACTAAGATAGAACATTTGGGCTAGCAAAAAAATCAGGGTAGAGCCCACAATCAGAATGACATCATCTTATTGCCAGCCTGATGGTTAATGCACCTGCCCCAAACTCCTGTTCAGATAGAGAGAAGGGTTTCACCAGATGGATGTCTGTACCAACCTTTGCTCACATACTCTTCCCCTTCACAGAGATCAGTTTGACATAGAAATCTTAATTTCGATATATGATACAGCAAAGTCAATTACCTATGGATGTATCACGTGACAGAGGAGCCAGTCATTCATGCCATTCTGGAAGGAAGCTGATCATTGCCCCTTCCATACATGTTATCCTTCAAGTTATGTTTAACTGCAATAGGAAAAAAAATGGGTTACTAGTCCCTTTTCCTAACTTATAAGGCAAAAGATCTGCAGGACAACAACATAGATTCCCCAGTAAACATCTAATTCAGCTAAATATTTTTGCACCAGTGAAGTTTTCTACTCAGCCCAGTGCTAACGTGGCCTATGCACAGTTTAGCTGTCCAGATTTAGGACGAGTGGTAGCTGGTTGTCTGCTTTTCTTCTTTAGATTAATTCTGTGCAAGTTTTCATATGGATTTTCACAGAAGCAGAGAGAAGTCCCTAAATTGGTATGTTTATAATAGTGACTCTTCAGAGAAGTTAAAAAGCTTAGCATGGAATTTCCTCTTAGTGCAGTTAATCTCAACCTATCACCTCACTGGCAGTGTTTTCTCGCATTAAGTTTTATTAGGATTTGCTGCTGGCTCTGCAGAAAACATAACATAGATGCAGAATCTGCTGACACACAAACCTTTCATAACAAGTAACACAGCTGCTACTCCAGCACTTCTTTGGAAAGCAGTAACATCTTACATGACTAATTGATTTACATGGAAAAGGTGTCTCTAATTTGCTGTTCTGTTGGATACACAAAATAACATAACTCTTCACTAACATAAGCAGGTCCAACAGATGAGATGCTGTTTAAAATGCAGTTCAAAGTGAATTAGGTATAGAAGGACACTAAACTCTGCTTTATGAGAAGGATGTGCCAGGGTATTGACAAAGCAACTTTAAAAAAAAAAAAAAAAAAAAAATCTTTCTAGATGATCTGTCTGCTTCCCTTAAGACTACAAACATGCAGTGTAAGATAAAAACACACTTGTTTTTCTAGTGGGTTGCCAGTCTGAAGCCTACAGACCTTGTACTGTCTGCAGTGCCTTTGGACTATGGAAGAAGTCTTAAGATGTGATGTCTCTCAGAGTCAAGTCACTGCAGCTGGAACAACTGCAGGGTCCCCCCTGAACCAGGACACACATGCCAGAATTCAGGAGACCACAGCTGTCACCACTCAGGGGCTGAAACTGCAGCTGCAAATGCTATCATGCTCTAACCATTCCTTAAGACCTTCTTACTGCTCTAGAAAAGTGCACAAGAGTGACAAAAGAGCTGTAACATAGATAGCACAACTGCTTGTGAGTTTGGCACAGAATGAGACATTGAGACCACCACATATATAAAAGCACAGGGAACAACTCCCCAGCTTGGGCCAGAGTAACCCACGGCCATCTTTGGAAGAGGTCTGCAAGGATCAAAGTGGGATTTAATTTTGTTACTTGGCCCCGGGCTCAAGTTAGAGCCATATATTATCTCTCCATGATCCATGCTTTGGAAATCCTGACCCAGAACTTTAAAATGCACTAGCTTACACCCTCAACAAACTTTCAGACTTTGGAATTTTACAGACAAGTTGCATTCTAGCATCACAGAATCTTAGGGGTTGGAAGGGACCGCTGGAGTTCAGAGTCCAACCTCCCTGCCAGAGCAGGATCACCCAGGGCAGGCCACACGGGAACAGATCCAGGTGGGTTTTGAAACTCTCTAGAGATAGAGACTCCACAGCCTCTCTGGGCAGCCTGTTCCAGAGCTCCATCACCATCACAGTAAAGAAGCTTTTCCTCATCCACTCACTGATACAAGCATCAGGCTGCAGGAGATGACCAATGCTACCTACAGGAAAGGTATCCTGGAAGGGCAAAAAGAAAACCTATTCCATGGCTGGTAAGTTGTTCAGTACAGAGATCCAAAAAACAAATGGCAGGGAGGCGGAAGAGAGGTGAGGAAAGAGATGAATATGTAAGCGTTCTTTCTTTCTACAGATGAATCTGATCTAACCCTCTCCCCAGATAATGACTCTCCTTTCTGAAATTACAAGCTGCTCCTGTATTGAAGACTTGAATGGGAAGTTCACCTCTGAGCATTTGGATTTTAGATGAAAAAAGTCACTGTTAACATTAAGAAGATAGTCAGATAAATGCAGAAATAGGAACAGATTTCAAGAGGAAGCTATTGTAGCAATTACCTTTCAGTAACTTAAGCTCTGACATCTTTAAGAGTTTCATTTACTCATGCAGGCAAACCTACAATCTGATGGAAGCAATTAAAACTAAGCCACTTCTTAGAGTGCATTGAAGGGAGCCTAGGCTGTCCTCATGTGGATATGGTACTTAAAGGAACTGTCTGTGAGCTCATGATCTGGGATGTCTCCCACAACCTGTTTAATAATGCAGAGCTGTCCGTTAAGATCCAACACACAAATTGAGCAACAGGCAGAGTCCAGAAACACCTGGTAGCAGCAAATTGGACATGCTAGCATTTGTACCCTCCTTGTGATTTCCTCCATCTAACAAGGCTGAGAAGGCCCTGTAAGCCCCTCTGACCCACACTTCCATGCAGGGAACCCACATGGAACAAAATCCTGCCACAACAGAGTGCGGTGGGAGAGTGTTACAGCCCCCATGGGACCAGTACATCAGAATAACCCAGGTATTTCCCACTCCCAACAGAGCAGTTTGGGGTTTTACACCCTGGGGAAGACACTGACTGAATGCACTTGCCACTAGGACAGGTGCTTGGCAAGCATGCAACCCTCCTTGCTTCAGGCACCACCTAAGGAGACCTGCTGAAAACTATACCTTCCCTTATCACCTGAAGGTTTGTAAAGTTATATCCATATCTCAAGCAAACATTTGCTTTACTTTATAAACTCTCTTACCTGCTACATAACAGGCTGTTTACAGTTGTATCCCCTTCACCTTCATTCTTGCTAGATAAAAATGAACTGGACTCCTCTTGCCTATTTTTATGACAGGGGTATGAAGAGGGCTCAGGGGAAGACAGATACTGTGTGCCACTGATCCAATTAGCATTTCTCTTCTCTGACTGTGGGGGACCAAGGATTGCTCACAGCATCCCAGATACACCAGCAGGCAAAAGCTCTGCAACTGCTAGAGGTTGCTCATTTGTTTACTTCATTTCAAAATCATAACTGTTACTTTATTTTGTAAGAGATTAAAGTTATTAGGTTATGTAAAACCCATTTTATCATAAGACAGGTAATTAAATCAGCTTCTTGAATCTTAAGAGTGTCTGTACGTTTTAGCAAACAATTTGTTTTGACATTGCTTTATGAAAGCAGTTCTCCTGAGCTGTATCACCTAATTATTTAATGTCTACTTAACATATTTCCATATTTCCAAACACAGCTCCAGTTAACTATAGATTGTAGAAAACACTTAACCCAACCAGTTATCCAGCTGCTTGGGTGTGACAGGAGCACACAGTATTCCAACTTCATGTATGAAGAGAAAAAAGCACTATAAATATAAAACTCCATATCTCATTCAGAATGTCTACATGGATAGTCCTGCATATAGCAGTATGAGTGGTTGCAGCCATAATAATCTCTATAATAAATATTGCTTTCATTTTCAAAGACAACAATTTGTGCTTGCACTGTAGCTCCTCACTAAAGTTCTTTGCATTCAGTAATCAAATAACTCAGGGTAAGGTTTCTTCCATAATGAAGAGCAGCATTTGACTGCGTACTGCTGAATCTAATTTCCATCAGAAAGATATAATTGCAGCCTTCCTTTAATTTCTGGTTAGAAAACTGGAAATCATCAATGCAAACCAATTTTGCACCAGAAACACTTGTATATTTCAAGTGCTTTTTGAGCTACAGATCATACAAAAATCATCTGGCTCTTAATTACATCAGTCTCACTTAATCTTCATCACAAACTAGACTTAAAGAAAACAGAACAGACTTAGTTGTTAAATCAAAAAAAAAAAAACCAAACCCTAACCCCCCAAAAAACCCACCCAGAATCCTGTATCTTTTGTAGGATACAGGATTGACATCCTACTGTTTTCAATGAATCAACTTTGAGATTTTTCTCTGCTACTAGAAATACACATTTAATAAGCATAAACTTAATGCCCCCTATTGGTTACATATAGCCAGAAGCCCAGCTTATGCACATAGAGGTTTCTCCCTCTCCTACTGCTGACAATAGCGATGAACAGAACAGTTAAGGTTTTTCTCCTAGCATAGAGATTATGCTCCAGATTGACCTGACTGCATTTCTTACCTCCTCTACAGGTGAGGAGCCACATCCTGCTACACAGGATGTTTCTGTGCTTACAAAGATAGCCCTAAGCACAGGGGTGCTCTGTAACAACCCATCCTGCAGGCTCAATCTCTGCCCATGGCAATCAGCAGCCTTATAGCCTAGGGCCTCTGTGTTACTTGTTAAAAGAAGCCAAAATGCTAATTGTGGGTCAGGTATTTAAAACAAAATATACTTGGGGTTTTCAGCTGCTCTGTAACACATGTGGGTAGTTTCTGAGGAGACACCAAAACTGAAAACTAACAGCTGGGTAAGTTTTCTGTAATC
>JAAGNO010012727.1:0-23320 GCA_033439905.1 Ceryle rudis | reverse complement strand
TCCAGTACCTGAAGGGAGCTTACAAAAAGACTGGAGAGGGCCTGTTTACAAAGGCCTGGAGTGAAAGGACAAGGGGTTATGGTTTTAAATTAGAAAGGAGTGGATTCAGATTAGAAATAAGGAGGAAGTTCTTTACCACGAGAGTGGTGGAGCACTGGAACAAGTTACCCAGGGAGGTGGTTGAGGCCCCGTCCCTAGCGACATTCAAGGTGGGGCTTGACAGAGCTCTGAACAACCTGCTGTAGTTGAGGATGTCCCTGCTCTCAGCAGGGGGGTAGGACTAGATGACTTCTAGAGGTCCCTTCCAATCCAGGCATTTCTGTGTTTCTATGTTTCTAATTACAGACATGTCTAATCTCCACCTTTCCTCATGCCCAAAAGTGGTGTTCTCTAGAAGAACCTCAGCAACCATGTGTTACTCTACACAGAAGACTAACCAGGACCCTGAAATTAGGTTCTGTTTTGCACTTTAAAGATCCTAAATGTCAACCTCCTCCACCCCTGAGCAAACGCACAGGTGCCTGGGTAAGAACTCCCCCAGGATGCAGGGGACCATGTACTTCAACTTTCTGTGCCTGAGGGAAATGAACATCCTCAGTTCCTACTTGCCCAAAGGGAACCTAACCACCAACCTGCCACTGTACTATGCATCTGCTGTACATTAATGCAAACTTGTCACACTACAGATTGCTACAAAGGGTGCAGTATAGTCACAGGAACTGACATCTTAGTGGAAACCCTCATAAGAGCAGTCCTATGAAGTCACTGCTAAGGAACAAAACCATCACAAAGTTTAAGAACAATAAAGTATCTGCTTCATAGGAACACATATGGGAGCACAAGGAAGGTATTTCACATGGGCAAATAGCTTCCCAAATCTGAGAGGGGTTAACACTCCTACTGTTGCCTTTTTTTTTTTTTTTTTAACTCTCTTAATACTCAAAGAAAACTGGTCATGTTCCCCCTCCTGCCTCCCGCAAGAAACAGTACTGATAACATTTCAAAGACACTCCTCCTTTCACATACAAGATACCACATGGAAGATAACATGCCAAGTCACCACTAGTGACCTATCCCTGAACTTCTGCATACCCTGAAGGCACTTATGTGTACATCTCTAATGTTTTGAAGTACCTTGGCTTCATTCCTGAATCATGCAAGAAGTTTGCCAGAACAATGTCAAAATACACACTACTTTTTCCATAACCTGTAAGAGCACCCTAGATTAAGAACAGGCAGTTTTAATTTTTACTAGATTGTACTTAGGTATCACCTCTTACCTGTCCATAAAACTAAATGGGATCAATTCTCAAAAAGCGGAAGGGTCAATGCAAATGAAACAACTGAGTAACACAACAACCTAACCCACAGTAGCAACTTTTTCTTTACTGTTATACCAGCGTCCAAGGCCAACTAACTATACATCTTAAGAATACAGGTGGTGGACTCAGTGTTAAGTATTTATTTCATCTCAGATTTAGCAACAACTATGGGAACCAATCTCACAAGCCATATCAAGAAAAATCATTACACAATTATGGCAATCACTGTAACTCCGTATGTACCTGCAATAAAACCTAGCAGCTTAAGGAAAGACATACTTTAAAGCTATTAAATGATTCTGGTTACTCCTACTGCAGCAGTTTAACACACTGCCATCCCTGAGAATAGTTTCACTTATGTGATGGCAATTACCTTGCCAGGACATTGGCAAGAAAGGAACAGGACCTCCAACCTTAGCTTCCTCACCGTCCAGACTCTAAGCTTCACCTGTCACCTACATCATTAAAATCTGTCACAGGATGGCTCAGGATGCCTCTTCTCTTATTCTCTGTAGGCAAGTATGAGCAACAATCTCTTGCATCTGTTAGGGCAGCATCTATGTGTGCAAACCTGTATTTAAAATGGATTCATGATCTTTGATTTGAAAAATACTTGGGGGAAAAAAAAAAAAAGTTTTCAGTATGTGTCACCTTCCTTACATGCAGATCATGAATAAATAGACTTTAAAAAATGTCTAAGATGTTGTCATATGTAAAAAAAAAACCAGTATGCCAACCTAATTTCATGATTATCTCAAGGTAGCAACAAGAAATGAAATGTGCAAAATCCTCATGTGATACACTTAAATCCTGAGGGCTATTAACAATTGTTGACGTAGTATTCCACACTGAACTCAGTACTGTTTATCTAGGTGCACGAGGTATTGGATGTAAACATGTTTACTTCAAACGGTCCATGATTAAGAACAAAAAGTCAATAAATCTGAGGTTTCACTTTGTGTAACTGTAGATTCAATGCACTTCCACTGCTGCGTTCCAGCTTTAACACTTAGATCCTGAACAACCCTCCCAGCTGACATAATTTATGACTAACTCCCAGAAGGCACAATGATTCCATACTCCTCTGCACACATCAAAGTATCTAATTTATTACTCTGGCTACAAACAACAGAACACTAGCTCTAAATAAAAATACCTTAATTCTATCCCCCCCAAAAAATGCAGGTGTTTCCCGTGTGCTTTTTTTTTCCCCTCCCTTTCTTATTACTCCTCCTCAACAGACCTTATAACACCCAAATTAACAGACTGAAGGGTTACCTTTTATATGAAGGTCACAGAACCAAATGAGTAGAAATAATTTAGACAAATCACACCTGTAGCTGAAAATATGTCCATTAAATTAATTAACAACTACAGTTCTTTGAAGGAGGATTGACAAGGAGAAAAATATCTATTTTCAGGTTTCCTGGATGTTATTACAGCAATCTGTGCATTAATAATTGTTATTGCTTATTAACAATAGTCCCTGAAGTTCTGTGGACAGTTCTCAGCATGACAGTTTTGTTTTCAGCTGAAATACATTCACATCCATTGCCTTCACAAAATGCTAGACGAGGGAATTGGGAACAGCAGCCAGGAAAATGGAAGTGAAACAATGGGAGAACAGGCTGAACAAGGAAGGGACCATTCTGAAGAAGGAGCCTCCGACCTTTGAAGTCAAACCAAGTATCCTACTACCATCAGAAAACAAGTTTGGGAGAAGAGTGCAGCATGTGGCAGGAAAGGCACATTTGCAATTTAAGCAAGCCAACACCGCCTGCTACCTAAAGCATTTAAGTGGTCTCTAGGGTTTTTAAAAGATAGAACTGATTAAAAATAAATGCATAAATAAAAATCCAATAGATAACATCCATTAAACCCTGGAGCTAGTTATGCCATAAGGTTCTAACGAATGCCCTGGAAAGAAAAAAATTGTAATAGGGCTTCTGTCTGATTCTGGATAAACACAGCAAGTTGTGTGAGAAAGAGGTTCTCTTTTCTCCACCATGCAGCTACATAGTTCAAGTCATGTCACCAGTTCTAAAGCAAGAATTAAAACCATGAAATTACATTAGAGGAAATCATCGATGGGGATCACAGAGAAAAGTATGCCAACAGATTCAGTTCCTGTTAGAGTTTGGTTACTACAGTTCAAGAGCATTGTACTGCCTCTATTAAGTGAAATAACTGAAAAAAACAGACATTTTAAGCAAAAATTCATATTTTTTCCTTCAAATTCTCTACTGAAAGATTAAATTTAATAAGTTTCAAATGCCATAGTACAGATTTCTAAGCAAAAAGAGGTCCAAATCCAGCATTTGAAAAAAATATACTCAAGCTTCCACACAGTTAACTTAGACTTCCATTCTGGGGGAAAAAAACCCAAAACATCAGGACAGTATCTGTTCATTAACGTTGAGAGTAAGTTTTCCTGGAATATGAACAACAATTTGCTATACATGTACCTAAAGTTTCTTTTGTTCATTTACTGATTTACTTGGTTTGTGTTTTTCTTTTAAGGAAATACAACTATTTTTCAATTCATTACATTTCTCTATTCTTTGGCAATTAAAGTATGCAAATAATTTTATTTGTAAAACTTATTTCATTGGAGAAACCTGGTCTTGTAATTGGTGTGATGACAATTTTTTTTTTTATGCTTTAATCTGGAATTAAGAACCAAAAAAACACTAGAATAATCTGAGTTTTGATACATCTCAGTATTTACCTGACAAGTAGAAAAACATTACAGAAGTATCAACAGTTTGCCAGAGGTTTTAGATACACAATCAACACATGAATGTAGGACAGAAAATGTTTGAACACATTGGACAGAAGCAAATCAAGTTTAATTTCAGGTTATTTATTCAGTACTAAATCTTTACATTCTTATCTATTTCCTTTAAAGTGAAGTTAATCGTTGCCCAACCTTCTAGTCTCTTTATACAATGTGTTAAGTATTTTATTCTTCCAACTTGGGCAATTAAGATAAAACATTATGTTTTTGTAAAGGCAGTGTTTTCCACACAAGCACTTAATGAATCAGAGTGGCTTTAAATACTGCAGGAATTATGTAGGCAAAGTACACAGACTTTTATTTGTGAAAGCTGTCCAGAAGCTACGCCAAGGAGTTGTTTCTCCATATGTTTCCAAGGGCTTTCTAGGGAGAAATGATAGATGTTTCTCTCTTCTTGTCACCAGGACCTAAGTTACTGTAAAAAGTGGCCAGCTGATACCAAGCTGAATCAACAACAGAAACTGGAATTGTTGTGGTTCAGGCAGCCAAGAAACTAACATCTCTAACATGCAAGCTGATGAAAACTGTTACTAATACTGTGTGCAAACTTTAGACCAACAAAAATATGTTCTCTCAAATGGAGATTTGCTATAAAACATGCTGACAATTTAAATGGCATCTCTGTTCTTGCATTCCCATTAACAAGTTTCAAATATCTCCAAGTAGCTAACGTCTAGGGTTATTTAACTAATTGTTATGTTGCATGAGGTTAGTCTCATTTCATCAGTTTTTAGTTCTGAACATTCTAGAGAAAACACAACTGCTCTGAAGGTCATCTAAAGGAAAACTTTCATTCGCAACTATATTTCAACTTTGCTAATTTGTAAGAAGTTACTATGATGTTTCACAACAGCAGAACAGCGGAAAGAAACACACACCACTTCCTACCAAAACAGTTAGGAAAAAAACACAACAAAGAATGTAGACAAACTACTTTCCGTCTTAGCAACTGTAACACTATTTTGAACTCTGTGAAAAGGAAGTCGAATGCATAAATCAACTCTCAGCATCTTCTGATGATTTTGACAGCTTCAGCTGATTGTAAACAAGAATGCAACAAGACCAATTTTCAAAACTAAATTATCAGACCTGTGAAAACAACCAAAGTATCTGGGTTCTCAAAGACATTTTCCTTTCAGCCACACCCCCAAAAGTAGCTTGACCATTACCAAAAAGTGTTCTTAATATTGACTCTCCTCCAACTCAGACTGCTCTTTTTAAATAATACTGGCTTCCGAAAATATCATTACACTTGGTTTTCCTTGACATACCTACTGTCCTCTACACAGTTAATGCATTATTTTTCTCCACTTTCATGTTCCTTCCCACAAATACTTAGCAGAACAAGCTAAAGGTTACTATTTAGCTACTTATCTTGATCAGCAGAGTACTTACGGACTGCCTAATATTAATGAATGATACTTCACAAATCATTGTGTTGCCAGCTGAGCGCCCCATTGTATTGTTTACTGGATCATGTTTGAAATAAGTAGTAGTATACATTAAATTTTATCCTAGGCTCCCAGCTTTTGGCCTTTTTTCAGGTGTCTGCAATACTGTAGAAAAATACTGCTATTCTCAGTGCTCGTGAACACCTCTCTGCTAGACGTCTCATTTTATTTCCCATGAATCTGACAGCTCCCTACAATTTGTGAATAGTTCCTGAATTGTTTTGGATGATAATCTGCCAATAAGACACAGACTGATGAACACAGAAAAAAATCAGAATAAAGAACCAATGATGAATACCTAGGGGTTGTAATATTTCCCACCAGCACCACTTGAACATGAAAAGAACATTTGCCCACAGTTTAAGAGAAATGGCTGAGGAATACAGCAAAGAATGTACAAAATGTACAAGGATTTATGGTTGACCTGGTCCAGAAAAGCCTAATGCCAACCAAGCACTCTGCAGTCTTCTCTAGTACTACAGTTTGAACTTAATCAAAACAGAAAAAGATTACAAACTGTTTATCATTTATTTAAATATGATAAAATATTTTTGCATATCAGTAACAACCACTATGCAATCAAGATTGAACAGAGAATAGATTTTAAGTAGAAATGGAAGAATTCCAGGCGAGTCCCAACTCACAAGAGAGGAGTTACGCTCACAGGGGAATTCCTCTCCCTCCCTCCTCTTCCCCCAGCCATGCAAACCTTCCACCGCAGATCTCAAGCAAGAGATTTATCACTACAAAATACTGTAAGAATCTAAAAAAACCCCCAATGTATGCTTTAGGGGTGTATGTTGCTCCTTTTTCCATGTCTATGCCAGCTCACTTATTTTGGGAACCACACCTATAATCAAAAGAAAATCTGTCTTTGTATTGCAATCCCAGGTCAGCACCATAAGCTTCCCCAGCAAGTACAGGGCCATTCCAGTGGGTCAGAGGTTGGTCCAAGTATCACAGGTTTCCAAATAATAAATTAATGGAGACAGTCATAATGCTAAGCAGTTATACTCAACAGATGTTAGATTAAGAAAAAAAAAAAAAAAAAAAAAGGAAAACAAGACAAAAGGAAAAACAGATACTAAAGACTGAGAAGATGTGCATGTGATATGGAAACCCAAAAGGATGATTTTATAAACAATTGTAATCAATTGTATCTTATCCCTGATAAGATACCCCAGTCTTACAGAAATGACAGTTTAAATTGGACAACTTCTAACATTAATTCTCCTACTGGTGCCATGCCACACTAAAATAAAGGAAAAGGAGGAGAAAGGCAGAGGAAGCACACTCAGCACAACCATATCTTGTTTGGCCACTTACCAAAGAATACCAGTGTTTAGCCTACAGAAAGTCAGGTGGCTGCTTTCAAGGCAGATACAGGATGATGTACTAAACCCACATATGCAATTGTACATGTGTGAAAGAAAACAATGATCAGGGAAACTGTATTTAAACCACTTACATAAAGAGCATTTTTAACAAGGTATACATAAATGACTTCAAGCTCTTCCCAAACAAAGGACACACTGTTATTAGAACTCCCTCATTCTCACATCCCCTATCCTCTTTATTCAGTGTAAGATTTTAAACATATTTCAAAGTGTCACAGACACCTCTGATTTGAATTTTGTTTCTGAATTACTCCATCTTACCCAACACCCAACTCTCATGAAGCCTATACAAGCTGTGTCACAGGGCTACAATGGAAGAAAACCAGGCACCTGACAGACTAGATATAACTTAACATAATTAAACACAACACAGAACAATAAAACAGACACAGGTCAATAAAGATTGACTTCTTCAAAAGAGTAACCCATATAAAAGTAACATCACTGATCAGTGAATACTTAAATTCACATCACCTTCTGGAATATTACTACTATACTTGGGTCTTTTTCCATAAGATGTTTCCTTCAGAAGCAAGCTCGCACAGATTTATAAAATACTAAGGCACAACTGTGACTCCTAGAGGGGTCCAGAAGTCATGGTCAGGTGCTCCGCTTCCTAAGAAGCTAAAATACACCTGGATCAATCTCACCTATTAAATACACATTTTTCAAATTGCCTAAAGAAATACAGAACTCGATGATATGCAATATCAGTACATACAGATTACGACAGTAAGATCATAATTTTACATTCTCATCTTTACATCATTATATTTGTCGTTGAAAGGCAAAAGATGTGAACTATGGCAATAATATTTCCCCCTTATCTGTACTGAAGGAAACCGAGCAATGAGACTGAAAGGAATATGCAAGGAATTTGTGAACCATAAGTGGAAAAGGAAAAAAAAAAAACAAAACAAAACAGGCAAAACTGCATCAGAATAACATCTTGCATCTTAGTAGGAAAGCATCAAAGAACCAGAGATAAATCAGTCAACAGCAAAAGACAGCACAATAAAGTAACTATATTAAGTATATCTTGCAACTGGAAATGATACTTGGGGGATATAGTATTATGCAACATCATGAGGTTGCTTCATTACCTAGGAAAGATCTTAAAACATTTTACTAATCAGGAAATGACTGAAAACAATTAGTCCTCTGTACTAGGTTCAAGCTGAGTGCCGCTGAGGGTGTATGTTGAAATTTCCAGCAAATATTTTTAAAGATAGATTGTGATTCACTTTGGCCAATAGAAACTGCAAAACAAAATTAATTATAAGAGATTAAAATTCAAGTTTGTATCTTTGTTAGAAATTTGTATTTTGCGCAACAGTATTTTTTAAATAGCTTTCTAAGCCTGTTAGCATCTGACAATACTTAATCTCTGAACAGCATTTTGTATGAAACAATTTATGGACTCTATATGTTATATAGTGTATACACTGAACCTCTTGGACTTCACTGAAGAAATCTGATCTTTTATAACAGAAACACCTATTTTGCTTTCAAATATTAAGAAAAATCTTCTGTACCTTTTCTCTTAGGTCTGTTAAGATTTTTTTATAAAATTTAACTATTAGTCAACAAAGCTTAGTGTATTTACCCACTGAATAAAACCAGGAGTACTACATTACATGTATGAACTAAAGACTCATGTGGAATCATGGCCTCTAGGAATTTATTTTTTTTTTTTGCTTTTCCCCACAAATCTGAAAAAAATTATGGCCAACAGTCTGCATCACTTCTTGCAGAGGAACACAGAGATGTAATTCTCTGCTAAGATATGTTAGAAGGTGAGAGTCACATAATGCAACCAAAAAGAGCTCACCAAATCCCTGAGGTAACAGATCTTTAAAGAGTCCAGTCTAACCCACTCAAAAAGCCCAAGAAAACTAAGCTTAGTGAATGAATGTCATCCTGGTCTCACAGGCAACCAGCACGGCAGGCCCCACAGTGCACAACGCACAGGAACCCACTGGGACTTGCTGCTGGTCCTTGAGGAGGGCTCCCATGCAGCAGGCAGCCATCACCAGCACTGCTGTGGGAAAGGGATCACGGGGTGCACTCCTGACATCTTGCAACACTTCATCTTAGTGATTTTTAAGAAATTTACTGAGCTGACTTTGACAACAGCCTACTAGAAAGTTTTACAGAGACTGCTCAGACAAGCAAGCTACAGAAGTAGTAACTTCCAAGAAAAAGTATACCTGTAAAAAAGTCGTATCATCTTTAGTTGTTTCCTCTGCCTCTCCAGGAGAGGAGATAACTAAATCAGTCTAAATCCACATACCCTTTAGCAGATGTGTCCAGCCCACTTAGATAACAGATGCAAGCTTGCCTATCACAGCTATTGCGATAGCATTTGAGCTGCCAGTTTGCTCACACCTAATGTGGACTTCCTCCTTCTCTAAGCGCTCTTTTCAGAAATGACTTACGGTAACAGGGCAGCTGACAATGCTTCATCCTACAGAAAGTTTTTGCTCACAACATAAAATTTTGTTTTCCTTGCATCTTAGTGTCTGTCATTACTTAACAGTCACAGTAGTTATCCTTGTATATTAAAAACAAGCTCACTCTAGAGCACCACATCAGTTTAGGGTGGTGGATGGAAGGGAGCAGGAAGGGGAAGAGAACATCTGTAAAGGACTAATACTTCCCACTGACACCTTATACTGGTCCCCAACTTAAAACAACACCAGGGGATTTGGAATTTAGCTCCTCTGTTTTACAGAAAGATACAAGTTACAAAATTCTGCACAAGAAAATAGTGTCCATTTCATAACTGCATTCATTTAATGGAAAGATGTTCACACTTCTATTTAAACTCTCCTCAGACGGTGAGTTTCTTCAATGACTTGCAACATAATATACCTAGAAGCAACACTGCTTTGAAATCTATTTATTTAAAAGAAGTTTTAGAGGGGAAATTTCAGTAATAATTAAAAACAGTTTTGTCAAGTGGAAGACAAGGCACATACACCCAAAGATTCTTAAACCTTATATTGTTTGACATTTTAAAGCTAAATTTTTTAAAACTTCTTAAAGGATTAAAAAGTCACACTCCTAAATAGGACTAAACTTCAATTAGTGAAAAGTATCTAAGTCAGTATAGCAATACTCGTTTTACTCCTTCAGAGCATTCTGGCCAGAACATTTAACACTAAACAAACACTGTCGATGCCATGGTACGAAAGGACAGAAGGTAAATCAAATTTAGATCATTCTGAAGAGATTACAGGTCTTTGAAAGGGGGAGGGGGAGGCAAAAGGGAGGTTATGTTTTCATTTCATACTTAAAACATTACCTCCCTATTACCTCCCTTGTTAATAAAAAACATTCTGTACATTCCTTCATCTTAGAAAGTAATCATTAAAGCAGACCTATCTAGCTCTTAAAAAAAAAAAAAAAAAAAAAGTGAGGTAATACATTGTGAATCAAAGTGTTCCCTTCCAAATAAAACATCTGCAAGGGTAAAGGGGAAAAAGTAACTTTTATAGAACTCCAGATAGGTAATCAACTGCACCAGTTCAACAGGGAGTAACAAGTATGTGCATGGAGATTGAAATTTGTCCTTGCAGCATTTAGTCCCACTCATGTTGTGCAATTCATCTCAGCACGGTCAGAGCAACCACAGCTCTACTCCCACTAGATGGAAAATTCCACTCAGGCTTAAGTAAAATTCTTGAAAAGCCCAGTTTGAATTCTTCCTGCAAAACGCAGTTTTGTTCAGAGAACTGCTCATTCACTTGCAAACACAGTAACTTTTCTGTTCATCCTCTCAGAGCAACAAATGAATGCCACTTCATTATGGGCTGAGCCCTAGGAAGAGTCTGAAGATCTGCTTATGGGTTATAGTCACCCTTCCTCTCTCTGCTTAAGCAGTACCTTTCCTTGACAGCAATAGAAATGTAAAAATCTTTCAGTGAAAACATGGCAATCAAATGTAATTGGACTATACTACCATGTAATTATATGTATACATAGATGCTATATAATAAAATACTACACTGAGCAATTCAAAGGAACAGTTAATATATACAATTTAATGTGTTGATGCATAGGGCCTTTGACACAAGGCCGCCTCTTTGATCCCAAGTGGTTACTTGACAACAATCTTCATTACCACCTACTAAAGAAGAATCAAATGAACAGGAAATAATTTTATTTTAGTTCATCTGCTCCTGTAGAATGGAAAATAGGAAGGGAAATAGAAGGGAAAATAGCAACGTATTTATCTTACCCAGGTAAATCACCCCTATATATTCTAACTAATGCAGTCAGAGTGAAGTGAAAACAATCATGGTATTCACAGAACAGGGGCATAAGACCTGTTCACAGAAATACAGCCCCTAACAGAACACTGAGCTTTATCACAAACACACACATTTGCCCCTGCAGATTCCTTGGTATTGTCCCCTGGCAACCATAAAAATTGGCATTACTTTGCCAAGTAACCGATCAGAAAATGCGTGTCTGTACACCCACATACAATTTTCAGTCTGAAATACATAAGAATGTTATTCCTGTATCCACAGCTCTTACTGCCAAATTCAATGGAAAGGAAACACAAAAAACATCTTTATCTGCCACACTACTCCTCTTTAGAAGAACAGTTAAAGGAAGGTCGGCCCAACGATAAAGGTCTCTTTAAATGTTTCAGGTTCATCTTTAAAAAAGATATTGTTTGGGGTTTCTCCCCATAACTTTTGAACAGATTAAAATAACCTCAAGAGAATAGGCTAATTATGTATCTACTTTTATCCAAAAAGCATTTAAGAGTCAAATACGGCAGAAACAAAACTTTGGCAATTGTTAAATACAGTGCGTTTAGAAACACTTTCTAACACTTTCTTAAACGAAAAAACAGTAGGTTATTATTTATTCTTGAAAACAAAAAAACCCCCCACAACATTGTAAGAAGCAAGAGATACATAACATATGCTGTGAAGAACAAGCAGACAGAGCTACTATTATTTTATAACAAACAGTTGTTTAAAGTGGCAATGGGAAGATCTCGGGATAACAAAAACTTTATCTAATTTTACAACTAATGCAGTAAGATTAGGTATGGTATTTTCTCACCCTATTGCTCTGAAGCTTTCACAGAGATAACAAGACTTCCTCTCAAATACTGATTATGATCATTCCTCCTTATCCACCAAAGTCCCATTCCCTTACGTCATGCTCCCTATCCCACACCAGCAACATACAGAATAGTAAAAATATCTACTAAATATCTTGACATAACCACCATATAAATGAAAGTTACACTGTATAAAAACTTGAAAAGTCATCTTAGAAATATATGATATATGGATGGACATGGAGAGATATACACACACATCTACAAATCTGTTGGTCATTACATTTATGTGTTACGAACAATCATTCTGCAGAACTGACAAAAAGACATCAGAAGTTTGCATGGCACATCTTTCATTGCCAAAGACAGTCAAGACCATCAGTTTTCATCTACCATCTCTGTGGCAGCAATCATGCTGTTCAGCATTTGCAGATGAAGATTTGCAAACAAGTCATACAACAACTTGCATGAGCTGAAATTCTAATTCCCCAAAACAATAGGGAAGTCCAACCAACAAATATCAGTTTTTCCTTTAAGAATTAAAGCTGAAGAGATGCTTAAAAAAAAGTTTTTTATATTAAAAAAATAGTAATCAAAATATTCAGGATAAAACTCCCATCACATGAAAAGCACCACAAAATCACCTTACCTTATAATAAACGGGACAAATGGTGCCATGCTGAGTGCTGAGTAACTGCCATCCATTGGAGATGGGTACAACCTTCCCAGGATTAAAAGCAAAAGAAACAGGCTTGGATGGATTTTCAACTCTTCAGCTTCACTAAACAAAAAAGTGATAAAAAGCATTTGGTGAAAAGAAGCATCCTCCTTCATACTAGTCTTAAGACTCTTTCACACACAATCTCTTCTGCATTTCTGGTTCCAGAAGGTATGCTAGGCTAATCGTGGCAAGGACTGCAAAACTTGCTGGGATCAAACATAACATCCAGTTCTCCTATGGTATCACTGGGGACACCCCCATATGAAGGCCCTTAAGGCTGTGCTGCCTTCACTTTCTGACATTATCCCAAGCCTCCTTTATTCCTAGTAATGGTGATCTGCCTTTGCTTTTAAAAAAATATTAAAAACCAGGACAGAACATGTTTCTCTAGAAACTGAGAAGGCCCAATTACAAAAAGATGGTTAAAAAAATTATTTTTTTTTTTAGTTTGGAAGGAAATGTGCATTTAGTAAATACCAGGCTTTATTAAAGAATAGTTCTTGTCATTGGCACCAAGTGGCTACTATTCATATTGTAAAAACAATTCAAAATCCAAGTGAAAATCAACACTTCTTGATTTTGTTAATGAATATGAATAAGATACAAGCCTCAATCTGCAATGACAAAAAAAACCAAAACACTCAAGGCCAATATTTAAGGCAGCAGCTGTCAATATTTTAAGTTTAAAGACTTCCCAAAATTTTCCAGTGATGAGACTGTCACCTTTCAAAATTTCAGGTAAAGCAGAGTGCTGTGCAGAATATATACACCTTCTTTTCTTAGAGCAGAAGCTGAAAAACATGCAACGACTCGTGAAACTCCTGCTCCCAAGCATCCACCTCAGGTCCAGTCCCTTAAACAGACAAACTGACCCTCGCCCATAAGTCAGCTGCTCAACTTCCACAGTTTATACCATAGTATTTTAAGAAAAAAACAAAGCCAGCACTGGTTTACTTTAAAAGTTCATGAACCTGGGGGTAACAGCATCATCCCAAGCAGCAGCATCTCCACTGATCAAGTGTGAGTGCTCAGGCACCATTTGTGAAGTCCTTAAAAAGAGATCAAGGACCTTCCCCAGAGTCAGCGTGTCACATACTGGAAAGTGTTCATTTAGGGTTCTGTGAGGCCTATGACCCCACATCACTTAAACGTGTTAGGAAGAATCACTATTAAACACAAGACAGTCAAACACATGGGTTCCTGTCTTTCCCTGAGAAATGTATGTTATTTAACATCTGATCCTAGGAATGCAGCAACAACTAATTACTCAACAATAGTTCATACTCCAGAGACTTAGTGTAATGCACAAAAGTTACGGGAAAAAAAACCTTAACAAAAGACTAGTAGAACTACATCACTGCAAGAAGCACTGATGAAAAGCTCAGCGTTTAGGGTATATGTGACACAACTCAGTTTAACCTTTTCATTGCATTGTATTTCAAAGCTTTCTCAGATACCATCTTACCTGTTCAAAGTACTGGTTACAACTTCCAACTGCTTAAGAAAGAAAGGATAAAGACTTGGAAACCGAGAGAAAAACTCTCTTCCTGTCATTCTGCAGAAGGGAATGAACAAGAGTTACAATTAGCATTCTGCAGTAATCAGCTGCACTCAAAATACAAGTTTACTTGGATTTCTGCTGCTACAGTGAAGTCAGAGAGCCAGAATAACCATGCACACATGATGAACTCCCTTCAAACAAGGCACAATGTTTTCATTAAAAATGATAGTCCAGAGTAGCTTACACAAGTTAAGTAACTGTCTGTATGTGTGCATACCAACACTGTCAGCTAAACTGGTCAGGCCTTTTTTGGGGGAAAAAGGATCTTAGACCCTTAATCATGGTTTAAAAAAAAAAAATAAAAAAAATAGCAGCTTGAATTCTGGCACGCTTTTAACAACATTCTGGTTGAACAAGAGAAGACCACTTGCTTTAGTATGGCTCATGTACTAAACAGTTAATAAAATAATAGATGTGTACTAACAGATGTTCATATTTAACTGACATTGGAACAGTAACTCATAGAAGATCTGTAAAACACATCAGCAGAAGCATCTGACCTTCCATTAGCCTTCTTTACACAGCACTACTTCCAGCACATGGCAAAGGTGGCTCTTCCAGGACACATTTTCACTCGTGTAGATGAAGCCACCACATTCAAAACAAATCAATGTATCAATATCTACTGAACTCATCCCTAGCCAGAACTAGTAAATCAGCAAAGTTCAAGCCACAACAGCAAATCAATCCAAGATGAAAGAGTTAAGCAGAAATCTTCTGTACTTGTTTGGTTTGTAATCTTTCGATCAGATAAAGGACAGCTTCATGGTTTATAGGAAACCATTCAGCATCATCTACACTAGAACCACGTAAATGTTACACTGGGGATGCTCGAATTAGATATATATGCTATGCAGATAAAACAGCCTTCCTTTAAAAATAAATGGTCATCCATATAGAAGAAGAAAGCCAACTGCAGAGTTCACTTGCCACATGATCAATCAAGATAAGTACATGTTAGCATGACTCCAAAGCAAAGCTTCCAACAAGCAGACAGATCCATGTCTAGAAAAATAACATGATGATATGGCAAGACTGAATATGCATAAAAATAAGCACACTGAAAAAAAACCCCAAACATCACGCAAGAGTAAATCAGCACATGGCAAGCATCAGCACAGCATCTTCCAGCAGTCAGCTAACATAACATGCCTTAGCCACAGGCCACAGAATAAACATTACAAAACCAGATCACTAGACGGAAACAAATGTTTAGAGAGGTACAGGAAGATTTTGCTAGGCACATAAAAACAGTACAGTGAATTACTGTAACTAAAAGCACAACCAAGGATTCTGCAGCAGCTGTTACATCTACAAAAAAGATTTGTTAAAAACAATCCGGATGGAAGCATTCAAATTGTGAATGAATATAAACTGAAGCACTAATGAGGATGGTTTAAAAACATCAATACTGACAATTTTAGCAAAAAATACACATGCGATTGTGTATAACAGCTTCTTCAAAACAACTTCCTTTTTTTACACATACATTATGTAGCAGTGAAGATGCAAAGCAGAAACAACACAAAACATGTAAGTGTATCAAGATGTAAGGAAGTATATCAAGTTAAACAATCCATCTCACTGAGCGTTCATATGTAAAACATTAAGAACTCAGCATTTTAAGACAAGCCAATTATCAGGAAATGCTGTGACATCTCCAACTCTTGTATCAGAGAGTGCATGCATCAAGCAAAAGCAGAACTGGGGTTGATTCCTACAGAATGGATGGTCACTGGTTAGAGGCTTGAAAGGACTATATGCAAGTAACATCTCACACAATGAGTACTTTTAACAGGCTCATTTTTCATGAATTAAAAATTCAGTAGACAAGTTTGAATTTATATTAAATAATGAAACTGAATATCCTTACAAAGCCTTGAAATTCTTTGTAATTAGTGTGGTTTCATGAATCTTTTTGACAGGGAAAGAAAACAGTAACTACTGAAGTGAGTAACTTACATAACCTCCTACTTGGTTTACTGCTCTGCAGGTTACATGAGTGGAGAAGGCAGTCTAATAAAAGCCATTAATCAGCAGCATCTGCAGAAAAGATGCTCAAAGGCACTTTAAGAAAAAGAGACACAACAGCCTGACTAGACTGGTTGTCAAGGGATGATTTTAAAGGGACTCCAGTTCAGAGAAGAACCAAGACAGACTAACCATTAGCAGAAGTGCTGCAAAATGAAAAGGTGTTCTCAAAAATACAGAGCACCAATTTAAGTGTGAATCCACTACCTGGGGATGTCAAGGCAGGGAGACATGCAACTGGAGAATGAGCAGAAAGGAAAAGAGCTAGATAGAATAAATGATGGAGGTATTTAGTTGTTTCATTTTTGATTACTGACCATGCTTGTTGCTCCTGGAAACATGTAAGTATTATTAGGCATGCACAAGTATTTGCATGTGGTAACTATGACTGAAAGAACAAAAAACCACAATGATTTTCAAAAATGTTTATGACACAGCCACATATTTTCTATTAATTTTATCAAAAACTATACTGCTTTGAAAAATGAATGCCGGCATTTTAAGATTTGGCTCATGCATGTTAGTTATATAAACAGACTCATGCATGTGCCTACACACATGAATGTGAGATAGACTTCGTAATTAACTACAGCATCACAGAATGTTCGGGGTTGGAAGGGACCTCTAAAGATCATTTAGTACAACCCCTCATGTTGAGGTTGATCCTCCTGGTTTCCAGTTTATGGTCATTGCCGCTCGTCCTGTCACTGGACACCGCTGAGAAGGGCCTGGCCCCATCTTCCCGACACCCACCTTTTAGATATTTGTTAGCATTAATAAGATTTCCCTCAGCCTCATCTTCTCCAAACTAAACAGACCCAGCTCTCTAAGCCTTCTCTCAGGCCTTCAGGTAGTTGCTTCAGGCCCTTAATCATCTTAGTGGCCCTGTGCTGGACCCTCTCCAGTAGTTCCTTATCCTTCTTGAACCAGGGAGCCCAGAACTGGACACAGTACTCCAGGTGAGGCCTCAGCAGCACAGAGCAGAGGGGGAGGAGAACCTCCCTCCACCTGCTGACCATGCTCTTCCTAAAGCATCCCAGGATGCTACTGTCCTTCTTGGCCATGAGGGCACACTGTTGGCTGGCTCATGGTCATCCTGCTGACCACTAGGACTCCCAGGTCCTTTTTCCCAGAGCTGCCCTCCAACAGATCAGCCCCCAACCTGTACTGATACATGGGTTGATCTTCCCCAGATGCAGCACTTTACATTGCCCTTATTGAATTTCATTAGATTTCTTCCCACCCAGCTCTCTAGCCTGTCTAGGTCTATCTATCTAAGCTATCCATATCTTTAAAAGAAGGCCTTCACATACCTGTAAAGGAATCTGCCAACCAAATGTGGACTAAAACAATCCAAAAATCACCACTAACAGTTTTCATGAAACAAACTTTTTCCTCCTTTTCTAATTATATCTCACAAGGAATTACAGGTTTAAATGAAAAATATAGATAAGTATCTTCCCATTAGTCACTGACAGTTCAAACACGCATTTTTGGCAATGCAGCTACCATAATTAAATCCTTAAAAACAACATTTTGCAGATTACAGGTTTTGACATCTACTCACCCTAAAACATATTTATGAGAGAAGTAACTGGAAGGAGCATTAAGACACTAGTATTTTCCCCCACGTCCAGCTAAAATTATTTTTATATTGCTTCAGAGCTCATCTTTGACAGTATGTTCAACCACAGGCTCTGTAATAGTATTTTATTTTTTTCCTGTTAGTAACTCAAAGTAGCACAATTTCACAATCCAGAATTTCAGATGGCATTACTGAGACCTAAACAATGGACTAGTGAAAGGTTATTTACTGAAACAGCAAGTACAGTAATGAAATAGTGGGCTAATGTTTTTTACAATAAAACCTCTCTCACCAATGTAAAAATGTCATTTAAGTATGCAATTAAAATTATGCTTAATGTCAAAAGGTTGAGAGATAAACTAATGGAAGCACTCTTACCCTCACTAAATTCACTTGTAAAAATAATTTATAAATCTGTATACATGCAGAATACAGTGGTACATAAATAGGAAGACGCAATATTTACATCTCAGATACTCTGCAGTCTAACAATGTTAATGCTCTGTCATATGCAAGCAGTTGTGCAGAAAAGCCAGATGACTAAATTACAGTACAACCCATTCACAAAAGGTTCCATTTTCATGTCTAGTAGTCATGTTTAGCACTTTTCAGGAGAAAGACTGACAAGGAGTGTTTATGTAGAAAGGGAGAAATCATGAGTTTCTTTCCCCTTTTCCCTCAGGTTTCCTGAAGAGCTGTTCCATTAACAAAAAGGAGTCATACAGAAGTATCTTCTGTACCATGCCATACAGAATCAAGCTATGCCCACCACTAACTTCTCTGCCCTTGAGTTAAACAAATTCTTTCCCACTTTTGTCTGCTCCAGAGTCAAGAGAAAAATAAGACTGTGATGACAAAAAGACATATTTCACAGAATATACAGTTCATATAAATCAGCAAGAAGTTACTCTGAAGGCATGTGATGCTATAAGAGAGAGAATTTAATTCCTAGCAGTTAGCATTTGGAAGACAACAGTCAATTACAGCTAAGGTACCAAAAATCAACTACTAGTTGTAGCAGTACAAATTAAAAAAAAAAAAAAAAAAAAAAAAGAAGAAAGAAAGAAAAAAAGTGAGCCATAACTGAAACCAGACTGTAAATCTATAAAACTTGAAGGAAAAATCTATTTTAAGCATGAACAAGAATATAATTTACAGTGTTGATAATGCTTCTTTAGGAAACATGCAAAAACCAGTTGTACTTTTCTCTGAAACAACCTCAACCAGAAACCCTTATTATAGTCTTGATTGTCAGTAGTTCTTCCATTCATTCAGGACCGCTGCTTTGGCCTTATTTCCAGAATAGAACCTGGGATTGCTTAAAGTAAATTAAAGATCACGACTTTACAAGCTTTCATTTCGTGTGCTTTGCTTGTGAAGACATTCACTATCATCAAACTTCTAGAACCAAATTCATAAATGCTGCTGAAAACTGTGACATCTCTGGTTATTATACATCATGCTTGTCTGAGTAGCAACTTGATGCTGCATAATGTAAGGGTCAGTACCTACATTTATATAACTAGTGTCTTTCTAAATAAATATTCCATCTTTATTCACCATGAGTATGTGAATTATTTAACTGCATTTAAAAAGAAAATTAATAATAAAACCATGGATGTTGCAGTGTTCCTTTTTAAGTTGTGCTGTACACTTAAAAAAAACCTGTAGGAAATTAAAATTCTGCTGTGACACTGGGGCATATGTATCATTTTACTGCAACATGTGTCACAGATTACCTGCCTCTGTTCTTTCATTTATTTTTCAGAAGAACTGAAGGCTTTATAACCTTGTATGCTGCTTTTAGTAACTGACATGGTAAAGAACATTAGAAGCAAACTTGTTCATATTTGAGTATAGCATAGATGAGATTTAGAGACAAAAAAGTCTTCTGAGGGCAGCAAGAGTCTCTGATGCTCTTTTTGAACATAAATACTGCTAACATATCAGGTGAGCTGGCAAATGCATGGTCAGATTTGTGACAGGAAATAATAAGATTATTTTTAAAAATGGAAAAGTAGAATGGGAATGTGGGAAAAAAAAAAAACAAACACCACAAAAAAAACACAACAATACAGACAAGCACATTTAGAGAGATCACAACCAAAAATGTAGTTTTCATGAAATTACGTAAATCCTCTCTGTCTCCTGTCAAACCTATTCTTGCTAAACCAGTCCTTACCTTGGAATCACTAACCATAATGTATCAGATGATCCTTTATGTCAAAGAGCAGTAATGCAGGCACAGAATCCAATTTACTCATTGCACTGCAAGCACAATTACCACTGAAATAATTTTACAGGTCTGAATTTGGCAAAACTGTCATTCAAAATGAAAGATTTATAAAGATAATCCACATTTTACATAGTTGCTTCTTTTTCCTTAATTAAACTATGTAAAAACACACAGTGCAGCTTAACTAGAATAACTTAACTAGACTAGTTTTTAATTGCCCATTTTGACATTCATATTCTCTCCCTGTCCCTTATCACTTGCTAAATGGTTAGATCCTGTCTTAAAATACACGTTTATTTCCCTATGAACAAAAATATACTTCAGAAACATAAACTCAAAGTAAATGGAAAACATTTTCTTCAGCTATACAAAAAAGACAAAGAAAATCAAGGAATGACATGTTGGTTTATACTGAGCTTATGGTACAGACCAAAGCTAATTCAGATATGCTTTAAGAATTGAATGATTTTTTTTTTTTTTTTTTCCTCCTTAAATAGCACTAAAGAATATGACAATCAGCTGCATTTCCTAAGACAACTAACAGTAATAAAGGTACAGAAAACAGAAATTATCCTAACTGGAGAGGGAAGCAAAACTTAACTTACCACATTCGACTTAGAGGATAATTTCTTAGCTTGGATTTTAGAACACAGCAAGGCAGAATAACATTATACAACTAGAGAAGCAACTACGTAACACTAAATTATTCAAAGGTGCTGGTAGAGAAAACAATTCAAGAACTACAGACATTTATTGTGGCCTCAAGATTATACAGCAATTTAGGTGGAAAAATAAACTTGAAAAAGAGAACAGTTACAGATAAGGGGAAAAGTTAAAATGGAATGAAATGCAATGTGCAAAATTGTTACAAACAAGACTGTGCAAACCTAACCTATACCTTATCTAAGAAGAGTAAACATATTTCTAGACAAAGAAAATAAAATATTTCTAGTCACACAAGACTCCTGACTTCACTCAACAAGTGAAATGTTAAAAATCTGCAAATTTTTGAGGACTAAAATGTTACAACTTAGGAGCTCATCAGCTGGAAATAGCAAAAAGATCCAAGCAGATTAGTACCGTGGATTCCTCATGAAGGGGACAAAGAACAAATGCGATTCTGTAACTCAGCAACCCAGATACAGTCAGTATGGACAAGGAAATACTACTGCCACTCTCGAACAACTGGGTAGAACATAAACTGGAGTAAATCACAACTAAATTCCAGCTAGAGATGCTTAAAAAGAGCTGCTCACATGACCAAGGGAACAGAAAGCAAATTTGCTGAGAGGAGATTAAAAAACCTCAATTTGTTTTGTCTGGCAAAATTAACACGGAATATATGACTGGCACCCACAAATACCTCAAGGGAAGCATCGGGAGGGAAAACAATTATTTAAAATAAAGGACAATGCTGGCATAAGGACAAATGAGTATTAAATAGCCATGAATAAATATACATTGCAAGTTAAGTTTCCAATGATCAAAGCAGCAAGATTCCTGAGAAGTTTTACTTGGGAAGGTGGCATTCACAGGGAGTCTTCCTGCTGAAATAGTGGGAAAAGCAAATTGTTTTTAAGATGCGACTTGATCAGTTTATAAAAGGAACAGCATAGAAAGCTTGTTTATTAAAAGCATGGAGTCAATCTAACAGCAGGACCCTCGTTATCATGTGCTCCTATGATTTTGTGACATGCTGATCCACATGGAAATTTCAACTCTTTCTTAAAAACATGCAGTTCAACTGGTGATAAACTGTTGCTGATATATATATACACATATATATATATAAAGAACAGCAACTGGCAATTTTCAAACCTAATCCTTGATGTCATCAATCAGGCTGACTGTATGCAAGTAGATATATGCACTGGATGAGTAGGGAAAAATTTCTAGAACTCCCTTTCACAGGTTCCAGGGACTCAGTGATCACCCTTAAAAATGTGCTTGTATTTAATTTTTAAACAAAATTGAAGTCTACAGTGCATTTCTGACAGGGTGAACAGATGCCTCACACCTTCTTAAAAAAAGAGAAACCTCCAAAGGAACTGAAGGTTTCACTTGGCTTGCGGAAAGAGAAACAGAATCTTACATTTATCCTAAAGTGACATCACTTGGGTCAGCTCAAGGAGGTAATCTGCAAATTCCAAGGCAAGCACTGTAACTGGAGTTTGGGAAGACAGCGTACACACTACTGAGAGGCTCCAAACCTGCCAGGTTTCAGAGTTTCATGTCCATAAAGACGTAACTGATAGAGACACCAATCTAAAGAAACTTGCCCAAAAATGTACAGAGAATCCAAGAGTCTGGTGAACATTCAAATACATGAAAACCAAACAGATTTGTGACAATTGATAAAACAGTTCTCATAACTTTAAAGTCATCCTTGGAATCTGATCCTTCTTACTTCTTAGGGAAAGCAGTTAAGCTACTTTTTTTTTTTTTTTTTAAGGCAGAAAACTAGAAATGGACTAGAAATTGCTGTACTTGTCAAACAGGTTCAGTTTCACTCAGCTTTCTCATTCAGAAGCTAAGACTGTGCAACTTGGATAAACAAAGCATTGAGGCTGGACCCGCAGGCCCAAAGGGTATTAATGGTTCAGTGTTCGGTCATTTGCTGGTAACCAGTGGAATACTCCATAGGTCAGTTCTGGAGTACCTACATTCCTCAACATTTTTATCAACAATTTATTGATGAGATAGAAAACATCTTATGCAGATCTGCAGACAACAGAGTAGGGGAGTGGATGAAACACCAAACAATAGAAGTTCGGTCTAGACAGACCTTGAGAAACTTGACGCTTGGGCCAACAGAAACCTCATGCAGTTTAACAAGGAGAAACACAAAATTTTGCGCCTGGGCTGGATAGCCCTGAGCATCAGCACAGGCTGAAAACCAGCCCACTCACCAAGAGCCCCATGGGCAAGAACCTGGGGGTTACAGTGAATGCCAAACTCAGCATGAGCCAACAGCACATCCTCACTACAAAAAGAGCAAATCACATACTGGAGAATGTTTGTTAGGATGAATGCAGCAGATGATCAAGGTTTGTTCTGTTTCACAGGTATCACAGGGTGTTAGGGGTTGGAAGGGACCTTGGAGATCTTCAAGTCCAACCCCCCTGCCAGAGCA
>JAAGNO010012726.1:0-34212 GCA_033439905.1 Ceryle rudis | reverse complement strand
ACGGCGCGGACGGTAGCATCGCCCGATGCGGACCTCTTCGGGAGGCCCTGGGGGCCGCTGGGCGCTTCCGGACCGCTCACTCGACATAAATGGGCCGGTACTGTAGCTCCGCACAGGACCTAAAGCGGTGACAAAAAAAAAATTTAACTCGCCGCTGCACGACCAAAATCCACACGGTCGACCTCAGACTAGCCCGGCTCACCTTAACTCCTAAAGTAGAGGCCGGTACCCGGCCTGCGCGACAAAGAATGAATGGTGGAACGAGCCGTCGCGGGCGCTGGTCTCCTACGCGAGAAATCCGCCCAGGAACGCGTGGAGTCCTTAAAGGGCCGCTCCCGATACGGCGCTATAGCTCAAGTCCACCTTCTGACACCTGCAAAAAACCAAAACTAAACAAAACAAAAAACACAAAATAAAAACACCACCAAAAGCAGACCGTGAAATGCTACCCCACGCACCACGCGTGTCATAGTCCTACATAATACCCCAAAATGAGATCTATTTCCACAGCATACCGAGAGCACGTATCCCAAACAAAAGGAAATGGAAAGGCCAAAACTTAACGAGAAATGACTCTGCTAACGCAGGTGCGCCCATCGCAAAAGCGCCGCACCTTCCCGAACAGCGGACGGCCATCCCCCTTGGACTCTTTGCGAGATGCAAAAGAAAAAACCCAGACCTGCTACGGACACGGAAAGACACATCTAAAACAACAGCGTGACCGAGTAAAATACTATCCGAGTTGCCCGCGCCACGGGCGCTCACAGGCGACGTGCCACCGCGGTGAAGCTCGGGTAAAAACTGCAAAATCCGAACGAGAAAGACGTAGAACTCGCCTTAAAAGCATCACCAGCCCAAACCGCTTCCGCTACATCGAGCCGCTCGCTCGGGTCAGCCAACCGGTGCGCGGGGCGGAGATCCCTTCTCTGACCTGCAAATTAGAATAAAAATCGAGGTAAGGAAATGCTACTAATATAAGCATCGCATTGCCTCCGATGCCACAGACGGACCTACCTCCCTACGAGATGAAGCTCGCCTCCTCTGTCGCTTCGGACAAAAGACGGTCGCCGTGCGCATCTGAAACAAAAAATAATCATAAAGGAATGACGTAGACCCGATCGACCGTGAACCAATGCGGAAACCTCAAATGCGATTCCGAAGACGCGCTACAGCCAAAACAAACCGGCCCCGCCGGGAAAACGCCGCGGATGTTGAACCCTCCCACCCGCCGAACTGCGGATGCCACCTCACCATTAAAGACCTATAAAGCCAGAAATGTAACAGTCTGTGTAGATGAACGCAGGTAACATAAAGACTTATATCGATACCACCGACCCGTAACTGGACGTGGCTAGGCGCATCAGATGCGAAACGAACGGGAAGAGACGACGCTCGCGAAAGGACGCGAGACGAAGAAAACGACTCCCCGATCGGAGAGCTCATCGGATAAATTCCACCGGCAAGAAAATGCGAGAGGGTGCGGCGACGGCGCCACGAGGGAAGACGATAAAACGTACCGGTAGAATAAGAATAAGTAGGATGATAGAACGCCGAGTGAGCGACCCTCAAGACCTAAAAGAAAATGATACAATGACACAACAGAGCGACGAAAAAACATACCGCCTGCGGCGAAGACCTAAAAAGATAGTAAGCCAAAAAGAGGACTCCCGACGCTGGAAAATAAAGTTGCCTACGCACCCTACGAAAAGCCGTCTGAGGAACGCATCGCGGAGACTTCGACGCTAAAAGGATCGGACGCGAGCCGCGGAAAACCATGTGCCGAAATGACGCTACGCAAATAAAGACGAGGAATTCAGACTCTACAAATGGCTCTCCAATGAAAAGATGGTCTCGTTAAGTGAAATAAGCGCAACGCTGCCAGAAACTGAAAAAAGCTCTAAAATGACGAACGCAGACGAGCAGGCTCACACTAAACTGGGACCCGTCCTGCCCTAAAAGTTCGAGTGACCCTATCGCCCGCAACGGAAGGTATCTGGCGCCGTACGGCCCGCTCCTCGGTGACGAATTAAAAAACCTTCGTACGATGCCAGACTCGGCCCCCTCCCCCGCCTCATCTCCAGCACTTACCTTTGACAAATCAAAGCAACTGCTGCTATCCAGAAGAAGCTCTTTGTAGCGAGTGAAGATCTTCCCCCACCTGACAAATTCACGAGGATCACCTGCAAAAGAGAAGTTGAGACGATGAACCTGACATCCCTCGCAAACCACAGAGCAGATGACCCTCGACAACCGTAATAAAAACATGCCCAAACCCAGAAATTAATTCAAGTATGATAACTGGCTATACTTTTCCCAGGGATGAGCGAGAAGCCCGGCTCCGGGGTTCAGAGAACGGGGGCCCTAATATAATTGGACTTACAAGATGAAGACACCACCCTTATTCCCTGAGAACAGACCTCCCATTAAACTAATTAAAAAAAATAAATAAAACCAAACCAAAAACAAACAAAAAAACCCCAAACAAACAAAAAACCCCAAACAAACATAAAAAACAAACCAAACCAAAACCAAACCAAACAAACAAAAAACCCCAAACAAACAAACAAACAAACAACCAAAAACCAAACAAAAAACCCCAGACATTGTGGTTTTGTATTATGGCCTTTCATTTAGGGAAATCTGCCCTGAAAAATAATACCCGCTGGGATCTAAGCAGAGCGCTAATACTCTTTGATTTTTTAGCGAAAGTACAGAAAAAAACAGAAATTCTGTCTGCTTGTCTACTTAAATTGGTTTTCTTTCCATGTTAATAACTCCATAAAAAAAAAATGTAAAAGACAGACACACACTTGAGATATTTTAGTTTTAACATCACATCACATGTGTATACATCTCTCAGGAGGAATGTCATTCATAAATAAATGTAATTTAAACATTCTCAAACTTGGGAGTAGGCATCTACTATTTTGTCTGGTGTTCCATTTGCATTTCTGATTCTAAAATCTTCTTAACCTCCCTGTCTCTGTGCTCTGTTGTTCAGCACTATCTATTTCTCATCTATTCTCTCTTCCATTTTCTTCGGGAAGGATTAAATCTTACAAAAATTATTACTGCTTTATCACATTAAGGCATATTTTATGGACAGGGCAAGATCTGGCCTATAATGACAACTGGCACATAAAGGAAATGGGATGTCATTTGTAGGTTTATCTCAAAGATTTGTAGGGATATTTTCAAATTGCTACTGGTAGCATAGATTTCTAATTTGCCTTCTATTATGGGAACTGCTTGGTATTTCTAAAGAAGTGGTTAAGATTTCCTGATTATCAAAACCTTGGTGAATATCAAGCATTTTTCCTTTCAAATCATTGCAATGGTAAAAAATCATCAGGGAATCATGATATGTCCATGCCAAAATAGACTTATCAGGTTCTTTTTTGCCATGACACTGAACTATATTTTAGTATGAGTTTAAGCTTCATAGACCATTTTAAATCAATAAGAGATGTCTTAAGATCACTCAATAAGGTAGTTTTCCGATACGGTTAATACTGTTATTACTGTATTTGTAGGCACTCTCCGGAAGCCACAGTCACAACTGAAGCAACATTCTCATAGGAATTATACAAACACACAGAATAAAACAAATTTCAAAAACTTATGATCAGACAGTTAGAAATAAATAGTAGTCAATGCCATTGTATGCAACTTACTACTCGTAAATTCCTTTCATTGAGTTACAACTTCTCTAACTGTAAAGTTAAAAGTTATTACACATCATTTTTACTGGAGTCAAGATACTGACTTTACCAAGACGGAATTTAGTTGCTCTGCCTGGTTTACCACAACTTACTAATAGCCCTTATTGTATGAGGAAGCCATTACTCTTCATGCCCAGTGTAAACGCATTGTACATTAGAAAAACAGATTCCGAAAAAATATTTAGTACTGCACCGATACTTTTATTACATAAATTCTAGTTCATGTAGCTTCCCTTTTCCTAATACATTTAATTTTGACAAAGAGCCCAATACATGCTTTTTTAGAACATTAGCCTTTCTGTATCTTAATTTGTTAAATAACTGATCTTATTTCACAAAAGGACTTCAGACATGCCCATGGAAATAAGGACTTTTACAGCAAATTCATTACACATTTCCTTGGTGAAGGGTTTATTATTTGCAAGCAAACATTTGCTACTGGCAAAATCCCACCTAATATATTCTTGGCTTGTGTGCATGGCTCTTTTTCATTTTTATCATAGCAAACACATTCTCTTTTTTTTTTTTTTTAAGTTTCTCTTTTACAGTTAAAATATAGAAATGAAAGAATTCAATTTATTTTTTCAAAGATACCACCAAGTAATCAAAAATATGTCTACATAAAATTAGTGAGATGTTCATAATTAAGCAGAGGCCACAATTTTCACATGAACTCTGTGGAGTAGGCGAAGATAACTACTGTCTTTTTGACTTGTAGTAGAAATCATAACTCTGGAGTATTGTAAACACCAGAGCAATTAGTCCAGCTCATGTGCCAGTGCACAGCAGATTGGGGGAGGAGTGGGGGGTGTGTAACTGGTAGTTTTAGTACATTAACACAGCCGATCACAATAGCAGAGGGTTCTGCAGAGAGGGTTTGACACAGAAAATTCAGTGCTTCTGCTTCTGAGAAAAGGCTTCCTACTATTGCATGTAGAAGGATTTCATTAATGATGTCATTCTATAAACAGCAGATGGTATGAAGAGTGTAAACTCATGAAGATACCTATGAAAATAAGATGGAAGATCAAGGATCTAAATGGAGAAACACAAAGCCTAACAGAGCTAAAAGAGAGCTAACCATTGCCTCAGTTGATGTAAACCAGAGTAACTGTTGACAACAGCGAAGCTATCATGATTTACATACTCTGGGGATCCCCCCTAACTGCTTCCCACTGAGTGTCAATCATGTATCTGCATCCTCTTTTCATATATTCTGCATATTATCAGTTATGTTTTAATCAGCATAAGGTATGCATTATGTTCCACAGAAAAATGCTCTGTGAAACTGGAATGTTTCTCCAGGGCTCATTGTGCAAAACAAAAGCACTAAGGACATGGAAAATGTCAGGTTCATAAAGGTCATCAAAAAATAAAAGGGACAGGCCTTACAAGATTTTGTTTTCCCCCCTGGGAATAAATGGGGATGTGACAACACCTGAGTGACTGCACAGTAATTTCAAGATACCTAGTCTAGCTGTAAATTACTCTGCTTTTGTACAGGTGGCAGTTTAGCCATGAAGTTCACTGCAAGCTAATTTACCTTGCAAAGATTATCCTGCAGAGTTGCTGGCAAGGATTTTTTGCAGAGGCAGTAAGCTTTAAGCAGAGAAGTAGCAAATACAGTCATTTGACACACCAAGACTATCATGGAGTATGTTCATGAAGACTGAAAATAACCCGCCCCCCCAACCCCCCAAAAAAACCCAAACGAACAAACAAACAAACAAAACCCCTAACAGATGGAGATTGAAGTAAGTATCTGAACAGAGAGTTGGATTAGTCAAGCAAGGCTGATATATTAGTCTGTTTGAACACTATAAAGAGTTTTTCGTCTCCCTTTTTATCTGGTCAATAACTTTTCCCTCTGTATTTGATCTTATATGTTTGGTTCAGTCTTATGGTAATGTCTGCTGGATAGTCAAATATGTTATTCACCACTATATCTAATCAGCTCTAGAGAGGAAAGTAGAAGAGACAGAGAAAATATGCATATTAAGACCTGTACAGACCATGAAGTTGTACTAAACCATGGGTGGGTCCCAGGAGCGTTTATGGCATTGTGGAAGGCTAGAGCCAGCCAGCAAAAATATTTGAATAGGGGAAAAAAGTAATTAAATGACTAGGACAGGAAAATGTTGAGGGTAAAGTCAAGCAGTAGATTATAGTAATGAGACCCATGTTACTGTAAAATGTGATTTTTGTGTATAATCTTACTACTTTTTACCACAGCTCACTTGGGTGGTGTCCCTGGTTGCCATCCTTTTTGCTTCTTCCTCCATTGCCTTATCTCCAATGAGTCAATGTCCCTCTCACACTTTCTGCAGTATGAATTGCTCTGAGGGAGTGGAATACACTCTTTGGCTATCACTGCTCATAACCTGGGTACTGCAGCCAGTCTGGCAACTCCAGTAGATAAAAACGACAGAAGTTGTTCAAGGCTAAAATTCAGCCTCATCTGTAGTTTGAGCTTGAACTAAGATTTTAATTTGGGACAGTGCAGAAATCTCCCTCCCCAAGGACTTCTCTTGCAGCTTAGGAATGAACGAAAAGGGACAGTATGGGTCTGTGTGAGAATTAATCTGCAAGATTTCATAACTTTCTAAGATGATAGCACAACAGGGTGAATCAAAAATAATCTGCCCTATGGAAAAAAAAAAAAACAAACCCAAAAAACAACATACTGAAGTTTCAGTGATTTACTGCAATTTAGCAGACTGCACTTCATGAAATCTGTGAAGTGCCATTTCATAGGATACATACAGAAAGGGCATTTGAAAGTCCAGTCTTCACTGTTCCTTAGTTGTAAAAAACAGAGATGAAACAAAGATAAAGGCACTTGAATTGAACAGTCTAATTAGGGGTTTGATTTGGCATTTTTAATGTTCAAGAAATATCACTGACTGATATGTAATCGGTGTTCCTGGGTTTTGGGTTTTTTTAAATGTCTGAAAGTATGTAATGATATAACTTCCAGGAAAGCCATGACAGTGGAAAACAACCTCTCTTCAGCAAATGCAGTTGAAATGCAGAGTAGGAAAGAAAGGGCATGATTACTTTTCTGTGCTGAGCTAGCACCTTCCTTGCACATAGATAAGTACTTCCTCAAGTAATATGGCAATTCTGTATAACTGCACATCATTTTACAATATCACAACTAAATCAAATACCAAGACTGATTTTAGCATTTAAAAACACACACATATTATCAGCTTGCCACTAGTAGTCACCACCTTGAATGGATGAGGACATTGCGAGTGAAAAGATGCTTAAAAGGAGTATAAAAATGTTGCTTTCACAATGACAGAATTGCCATAGGCCTGCCCTGGGTTAAGTACGTATTTAAATATTAATCTGTAGAGTATTTCATAAATGTATCTTCCCTTATTTCTCCCTTCAGTAGCTCTCTCTATTCAGTAGCGGTGCTTGAGGTAAAGGTCCCCAGATTTTTACACTTAAAAAGTAAGAGTTAAGTGGTTTTAGATGAGAGATTGTGAGACTGAATTTCCCCTTCAGTGTGTAGGACAAAGCTCCTCTGTGTAAAGAAGTTTTTGATTCATGTGACTGTATATATTAAATGTGTATATAATCTTATGATAAACAAATTATATGAAAATGTTAACATATTTGTTTTTATATGTACATTTTTCTTATTTCTCTATGAACTCTGATGTACATAGATTAACACAAATATATTCTGAGATAGCTTTGCTTTTTTTCCCCCTGCAGAGTGTGTGTATTCATATGCCAAACAGAAACAGAGAAGTGAATTCTTGCTGGAATTACTTAAGCACCACCTGTTCTCCCCATAATACCAGTCCTAAATAACTACAGTTTACTAGTGGAAATCAGATGAAAAAAAAAAAAAAAAAAGAAAAATTTCAAGATTGACAATAAACCCAGTTAATAGAATTTATCCTTAGTCCTAAATGTGCAGGCAACTACATTGTACTGAACTGAAAAGAGTTTATGTGCCCTAAATATATATATATATACTCACCTGTATTACATAACCCCTTATAAGTGTTCTACTTTTTTCCCCTGAAGGATTTGGTAATCTTTTCTTCTTCATTGTAAAGATGTGATGAATTGGTTAGGGAAGCGAACACTGTAAGGTGACTTAGGCAGCTGCTCATACAACTTGAATTTAGACTATTCAGTGGATGTTCACACAGCTAGCAATTTGCATAAGAAACCTGTGGATATTACTAAGTCTATAAAATTGTTCATTCAGCCAACATGAATAATAGTTTTCAACAATGTACAAATGGATGAAAATCAGTCCTGTATAAAGCTCAAGCTTTAGAAAAAGGCTTAGGGTCAGATTCAAATAGTGCATAAGCCTCATGTATAGTAAACCTCATCCACATAAGAGTATCCCAGGTGAATCTGGCTAATAATATTGTCAAGCTCAGTGGTCTAAAATACTGAGTTTAGTCTTCACATGGACTAAGATGGGAGTTAAGTTTGATGATTTACAGTTTCATGGATGCTTGAAAGAGCAGGAGGGTAAAGGGACAGTTTCTTCTTTTGTAAACTTCATAGTGTCCAGTCAGACCACACTTAACTTTAACAAATAATGACTTGCCAACCATGATAAAAAAAATTATCTTCATGTCTAGCAGAAAAGAATAGTTAATAATACATATACATAATATAGTGTATACCTCCTATAGAGAAAAATCTCCCTGAAGTGAACCTGTAACTGGAGTTTGAGATGGAAAAGCTATTTGTACATGTTATTTACTTCATAAGTAAGCAATTAATTCATCAAAATGCCTTTTAAGCACTGTGGTTCACAGCTATAGGAAGCTAAAAATTTGTTTTGTTTTGTTTTTTAATCTGTTTTCCTTTTGTTCTTGGCAATGTTAAAAAAAAAACCAAAAAGAAAGTTATGGGTAAGAGCTGTAACTTCTGGAATCAGTCCCAAACTGTCATTCTGTGGTAATAGAGACTTACACTTGACACGGTACTGAATTGTGGTCACAAAGTAGTCATATTTTAAAAGGGCAAAATAAAACCTTTTGATTAAATAATACTTTGTGATGGCTGAAAATAAATGGCTACAAGCAGGTAGTTAGAAGATTTCTGCTTTGGATTAGCATTTCTTCTCTTGTCCCTGTGGGATGTACAAGTGATATTTCACAGCCTACAACATGCAAGTACAAGTTATTCCCTCATCATGACATCACTTATCCCTAATCATGATTTTTGTTACGCATGAAGTTTTCCATTCTTCTACTGAAACAATAGAACTATGCTTGTGGGCCAAGACTGCAAAAAAGCATATTCTACATTGAGATTTAATTTTTTTTCATTTGAAATCATTGTATTTATACCAATCATATCCAAAAGCAAGGATTTGACTCCTAAGAAGCAACTTGAGAAACAACAGCTGCAATATCTGTGGCATTCCTTACACCACTCTTTACACAAAGATGTAACAAAATATTTACTTCAACAATTTCAATTCAGTTAAAAATTCAGCCAAGCTATTTATTTTTAAAAGGCATCTATAAAGGATGCATAAGTTTAGATACTCACAGACTGAGTCACAGACTGAAATACAAGTTTTATTCTTTTACATTTTAAAACTTAATACAGTGATGGCCGTATTTTGCTTCTTTCAAAGAACTCACAAAATAAAAAAGCCTACCAGATAAATATAAATTATTCAATAGTCCCAAATAATTTGGATCAAGTACTAAAATTCTAAAAAAGTCAAACTGAGTGATTTGATATTATTTGCTTGATGGTAATACTATATATGTGCAGAGTTACACTGCATTATAATTGTGAAATGCAATTTTAATTAGATAAAACATGAAGAGGTTTTGTATTTTAGACTCATTCTTTCAGTGTGGTCATGAACTTTTACCTGAATTGTCTCACCTAAATTCTGTATTTGCACCTAATAATCTTGCTTAGCCCATGTGTTTGTGTAGGAAAAGAATACAATACCACACAATGAACAGATATGTGAAATTATGTCATACTAGTGTTACAACCTTGATGTTGCTCCATCACCCTTTCAGTCTTTTCAGTCTGTCAGAGGCTATATCCAGCCAGTCTGTATAATAATATTTTGGCTGGAATGAGCTGTTTGTTCGAACACTACTTCTAATAATATACTCCTACTTGCAGGACTTCAAGTAATATTTCTAGTCTGAATAGTTATTTCATAGGGACATCCAAACTTGCCTTTCTAACTTCTCTGGTGGAAGGGGAGATGGCATCTGCTTTTGCAGGCCTTATTCTAGGTGTATCATTAAACTTTTTTGTTCACATGTCAGGAAAACAGACATATATTTCACTTTTAAAAGTGATTAAAAAATAAAAAATATAACTATGGAAGTTATTTTAGTCTAGTTATATACAGGTTATTTCACTGGATATGTCACAAAATGCAAGGTGGGCAACTTCACATCCATTACTCTTCAGTGATTTACCTGTCATGAAAGAGATAAGTTCACAGAGGGAAGGTGAGAAGTAAAAGCTATAAAGTCTAAATGAAAACTCTGTAAGGCATACAGAAAGATCCTTTTTCAATCATTGAGCCTGTCTCATGAAGGCTGACTTTTATGTTATAGATGAATGTGGACCACTACCCTTTACTTTAGTATACCCATGTCAGACTTCCTCATACAGAGCAGTTTTCTTGATTAGTCCAGCTCACAGAGATAAATGTCTCCCTTTCTGGTTAGCAGCTTGTATTTTGGTGCCAAGCTGTGCAAGTTCTAATCGCAATATCCAAACTAAGCTGTTGCCCAGTGAGTAAAGTGAGAAAAAAGTGCCACAAAAATCTCATCCTGGAAATTTATTTTATTATTATTATTATTATTTAATGTTTTCTTGATTATTTATTGAATTTGGAGTTGGGGGAAAGGTGTGAGATCAATCATTTTCATTGCTGGAAATCTTAGAAAAATCACTTTACTGCCATCCAGCAGTAAATGTTGTAAAACATTTTCCTTTCTCAGTAGAGAAAAATGAAAATTAGGAGTGAAAACATTAGGAAGAATTTGAATTAGGGAAATGGGGATTATGCTGTGTATCTCAATGCATTGTGCCCATCCCTTGCCCAGTTTTTAGTCATCAGGTAAAATGAATGGTGACGATGCATCTGTGCTGCATCCTCTTTGCAATATTTTCACTCTGGCTCTGGAACGTGCTCCATTTATACAAATTATCTGGCAATTTTTAGCAGTCAAATTCTGACAAATTATAACAACTACAGGGGAAAAATGAGAGATGATGAGGACAGAGAGATACTTTGCTGGACTCAGAAGTGCTACAGTTATTGTACTGAATACTTTTGTTTTAAAGCCATGGGGCACCATTCCTCACACCGAAATCTGGATTACAGTATCTGACTGCAGCCAAGTGAAAGTTTACTTTTAAGTCTGCAGATGCTGTGTGGCTACTGACTTTACAGCTAATATATCTCAGGAGGAATTAAAAAAAAAAAAAAAAGGCTTCTTGGCCTGAAGCTGAGTTACTAAGGGGGTTTCTCATCCCTACTGCTGTATCAAGACTTTGATTCATTTCCAAAAATATAGCTACAGCTTTTTCCCCCCCCAAATAAATATGCTTCTGAAAATACACACCATTTAAACAAATGAAAAATTTAAAAAAGCAACCCTCTTTCTGTTGGTAATGTATTTTCTGCTCTAACTTCTGAGAGCTTTTTTTGGACTGTTGAAGGTGATTATGTGACAACTCAGAAGTTTCAATTACATAATAAGTCCAGCACAACAAATTGCTGGGGGGCACTGGGAAATATTTTCCCATTTTTTTAAATGGTCAGTTTAATCTCAACTACTCTTAAGGAGGAATCTGATAGAAACATCACTAGTTACTGAACCATATTTTTATTTTATAACATCCCTACAAGAGTTCAAAGAGAAGGTCAAATACACAGTAAGTATGGGTCATTGCAATTTTTGTAAGACCAGTGCACAAAGAAGTACACTTAAAGGAAGAAAGGAAAATGAAGAAAGTGTGGTGGTGAATAGGAAATATTTGTTTCTATTCTAGTGGCATTTTTAATATGTCAAATGTTTTTTTCCTTTCATGGATTGAAGGAAAGAGTCAGTAGCTCAATTTTTTTTTTTTTTTAATCCTAGACTCAGATAAATTGATGAGGATGAAACATGGTGTATATATTACATGTATATTTCTGTGTGAACGCATGTGTATATACATATGTACTACATTATTTTCCTCTGATTGCAACAAGACCATGCCACCACTGCAGGCTCCCAAACAGAGAGCCATGCAGCAAACACAAAAAGAGTCAGGATGAAGAAGCAGAGCCTCTGGCAGAGGAAACAGGACACTTGAGGGCCCAAAGAGTGGTCTCAGATGCTATCTATAGCCAGTGGTGATCTAAGTCCTTTTGAGAGCAAGCTGGTGTAGGAACCTGACTTAATTTTGGGTACATGAACCCAAAAAATTCCCTCCTAATCCCCGCTTGACAACTGTCTTTTAATATTATATTAAACAATAATTATTTGACAAGATAAAAGTCTTGAATTCTTCAGCTCTCTTTAATACTGTAGTAATATTAAAATTATACACTTAACTGCCTTTTGCCAGGGTATGTGGTAGAAATAGTGAAGAGATAAAATGTATATTTTTTTCATGTGAACTTGTTATTGCTAATTTATCTACCTTAATTTAATAGAGACACTTCCATGATTATCCACTGAGGAAGAATCCAGGTATTCCAAGCAAGGTAATCAAGCTCCATGTTCTCAAGTGACTCAGTTTCATGCTGAGTAACTCAGCTTCATCCCAACAAAAGTGGCATAGATGGGGAAAACTGAGGCATAGAGTGAAATAATGAAGCAACAGTAAGTCATCATGAAGACATGTTACAGTATGAAGCCAAAGGTTTCCGAGAAATCCAACATTAAAGGAGTTCTGAAAATTAAGTATTGAATTTTTCAGAATTACCCAGTATGTAATGTTTATTGTTCTTGGAAGTATCAAGCTAGGAGCTCACTACTATGATACAGTTAAAGAACCAATAGAGGAAAATATTTTCCTGCAGCAAGGCTGCTTGACAAAATGCAAGTCTTTACTAAATAGAAAAGCATCAACAGCCACAGTGAAATTCTGAAAGTGCAGTGGATCCTGTGAAACAAAATGTTCTTGCCTCAAGCCTAGGGGAAGAAAAGATCTATCATCTTGGTAACTATGCCTATGCCTTGTGGCATTTCCAGGAAATGATACAGCTTGAAGAGAAACTACTTCAACACTTATCCATCATTTTGTTAAAAGCCAAAATTTCCATCTGCTTTCTTTTCACCTTTTTCCCTCTCATTGTTTTCCTCTTCTATATTTCCTATTCACATCCATTTATTTTTCATTGTTTCTCTTTCTCTTGTTCTTTCTAATTTTATCTCTTAAGATCAACAGATTGTACAAAGTGCAGATTATTACCCAGTTAATGAACTCCACACACATTACATGGCCTGATACAGACTATGATGAGAATACTATGCAAGCACTATAAAGCTTTAACAAAAACTCTATAAAGGCTTTGCACACTTTTATTTTTAGGGAAGGAATAGTTAACTGCATTTTATGTATGTACGCATGTTTGCACATGATCATGTAAATTTATTTATAAATTATTTTATTCTATGGTTTTTCAGGCTGCTAATTTCTCAGATTGTGAGGGTAATCTAGTAATCCATCAATTAGCAATTGAATTAATTAGATATAACTTATGAAAAAGAAACACCTCATGGTTTTCTGAATTGAAGGTCAAGTCATAAGTTAATTTTGGGGGTGTTTAAATACATCAGTTTTATACTGTTCTTGTTATGAGTTTTTCCTCTTTTGTTCTTCAAGAAAAAGCTCGCTCATCAACAAAATAAGACAAGCTAAACACTGTTTAAACACTCAGGAGATTAGATTTTTTTTTTCCAAGTCTTTTAATTATCCAGACACTCGTGCAACCATGAATGTGGTTTTTAAGCCAAACAAAAGTCTAGAATCTGAATAGCATGAGCACTGTATAGTCTTTGTAAGTATTGGTTGATGGTCTTTTCAAGCTTCGTACTTTGTGAAGATTAGGGACATACTGCCTGACTTGCAGGCCAGTTTTAAGGGCCTCTTTTGCAGGTAGCAATAGTTGCTATTTAACAATTCAGTTTCTCACATCACTAAAGGAAGGTACAAACTTCTTACAAAAAAAAAAGTAAATTTTTGTCTCTTTCATTCGGGTTATCAATTTATTGAACATGTCTTAGTTTTACCTTACTTTTTAGTAATTAAACTCAAAGAGTTATTGAATGAAGATTAATTACAAAGAGGAAAGTGGTGGTTTTCCTTCTTTGAAACAATTTTAATATTTAATCAACAGAAGATAGGTCTTAAAACTGCCTAATGTAATTACCTCCAGCAACATTTATTTTAATTTGAATCAAATCTCCAAAGCTTCAATGGTTTCTTTAAATTTACTATGGTGAATTTTTATATATGTTTTTTGCATGTGGAAGAAGAGGGTTGCAGGCAAAGGGAAGAGATTCAATAAAATATGTTCTAAATATTATAAGGCTTGCTTTTATATTTTCTAAACTATGCAGCTAAAATTCAACATCAACAAAATACCATCCATTTGCATTAACAGACTCACCACTTCAAACCTCATTGTCCAGAATAGGATGATTCTCCAGAGGACTATCTGTTTTTTTGGTTTGGTTTTGTTAGTTGGTTTGGGTTTGTTTTGGTTTTTTTTTTTCCCTCTATTTACTGGAGAACTAACACAACTACCTCAGACTACCTTTTAGATCAATATGTTTAGTAACATCAGAGAAAGTTATCAGTAAGGGTCTTTCTACAAAATGGAAAGGGGGTGGGGGGTGCTATATAAGAAAAAAGGTACATTAAATAGTTCTCTCTCTTTAACAGTCAGGAGCTTAGATGAGAGGATTTGTCCCCTGAGAAACTCTGCTTGAATCTGTAAGTACTCCACTGTGATGTGAGAGTATCTCACCACTTTGTATAACATGACATGAGCCTCCGATGGCATAAAATACTGAAAACCACCCCTCACCTTTCATGGAGAAACACAACACATTTAAAATAAATTAAGTGTGGGTTGAGCACTCTGCCAAGAGACAACATCCCTAATTGGCAGCTGCTGTTACAGTAGAGAAGGTTGATTAGAGATGAGAGAGTAGTAATTCTCCACAGAAAGGAACTGTCTGATATTATTAAAAATTACCTGCTTGTCACAGATGTTCAAGATGCTTATTTTTAGCATGAGTTTGAAAGACTGCAATTCGAATTTATCATTACCCAACACACAAAGCATATTTTTGATAGACATTTGTACACCATCAGCAGAAAATGAACTAAAATGCTTGACAAGTTGTAAAAAAATCAGACTAATATATGAAGGTGTTTGTAAGAGCAGTTTTTCCTTGCAGTATTTTCTGGTGGAGATGACATTAGCATGCCATAACATTGGATAAAAAGGGGTGAAAAACCTCAGACAATAATGAGAAACAGGATAAGGTGTAAAAGAAGAAACAGATATAGTGAAACCAAAGGAGAAAAAAAAAATCTTTCATAATAAAAAAGCACTTGAAGAAGTTTGCAAGAAGTATTTAGAGCCATGTATGCATACTCTTGAGTTGTGCTTCATGGAAAGTCAGCATAACTTTTTAATTAAGTTAATGTTCATCAACAATGACAGCAATGCCTGTCTCTCTTCCTCCCATTCCCATGATTATTCTTTATACAAGCCGATCATATTTTAACTCGGCTTGGGAGACAACATCCCAACAATGACATCTGATGAGCTGCTAAAGTGCTAGAATATAGACACTTTTCTGTTCCTCTTCAGTGCCTATTTAAAAGCTTCAAATATTTTCAATGGATGCTTGTCTCTTATGTTTCAGACTCCTGATGCTGACTAGTGCCTTTTTCTTCCTCATATACTGACTGCATCTGCTACTCCATCTGCATGCCTCTCAACTTACAGAGATGAGAAGAAGGTTACTAACAGTAAAACAAGAGAGTTTAAGTGGCTTAGTTTTTTCTGTACTTCATGAAAAACACAAGTGCCTTCAAATGACCAGTTTCACATGAGTATCTGGGTAGTCAGTTAACCTCTCATAAAAACCAGAATAAACCAGAGGCCTGTACTTTTTTTTTTTGAAGTGTCATAGCCTACTTAGTCCTATTTAATAAATATTTAGCCTTTTCAAAGTTACTTTGACATAGGTGTAAAAACAGTCATAAACCCAACAGACTTTAAAATCATAACTCAGCAAAATATCTGGAAGAGAGTCTTAAGGATTAAAGACAATTAAGCATGTAGAGTCATATGCAAATTCTAATTACAGTGAATTTACTTTGAGTTACTTCTGATTTATATCAATGCCATTAAGAATAAAAACTGTATCACTGAGGCCATTATCCTTCTCCTTTTGAGGGTGATAGCAAAATTTGTATTAATTTCAAAACAAAGCCTTTCTTTTTCAAGTATCGCAAGATAGCCAGAATTTATAAATAAAAAATGTTGACATTAACACACCAATTGTGAATTAAAATTTTTCTATACTGAAACAATTTCACTGAATATTTCACTTTGGAAATCCACGCAAGATAAATTCTACTCAATTCAATATTTTTGCAAGGAAGACTATTACACCTAAGAATAGAGTTGTTTCTTTGTGCTTGTTAAAATAGTACTAGGAGGGCACAGTATTGCAGCCATAATAACAGTAGGTCCATGTATTTGACATGAGTTAAAAAATCTATATAAAATAAGATGAGAGCTCACAATTCAAGGGTCCTTTTTAAGTATTTTCAATATTGTTCAGGTATTTAGCACAGCAGTAAATAAACCCACTGCTATAAAATGGGAAATTATAAGGTAAGGTTTTATCCCTTTTTTCTAACTTCATAAAGGCTTGCATAACAGTATTTCATGAGGGACAGATAAGAAGACGACCACGAAGGAGAAGAATCTTATAGGACTGACCAAGGGATAAATCTAGTCTCCTGTTTGTGTGCTCACACATCTTACTTGGATACCCAAGTGACAATTTATAAAAAAAAAAGTGTATTTGGAGAGAGCACTTTTATATATTCCTGTTTAACATTTACATTATATACAATTCAGGGTTTTGAATGGAGAGAAAAGTGTATCCTTACCTCAGAGTAGGTAGCAGGTAAAAAAAATACGCTTCACCTATGTAGCTTTTGGTAAGGCAACATGTTCAGAAATCTTTATTATGAAATACTGTAGTGGTAAAGACATAGCTATGTACCATCATGAAAAGATCACTAGAATAAACTTGCTTATTTTGCTGAGCTTTATTGGCACTTTCATGATCTGTACTCAGCCCAAGAGCAGCCATGACATGTTATAGAAATCTGAAAATTACTTTGTTCTGTAACTTTCCTCAAGACAATTCCTTTTCTTCCACTTTTGCTCAGGGAATAGAAAGAGGAATAGAAAATTAGTGTGACCAAGTAAATCTTTTTCAGTGGTAAAGGTTTTCCCTAGAAAAAGCCAGTTCTAAAACTGACATTCCATGAGTTTCAACCAAAGTAATAGGTGAAACAGTAGTTGCTAAAGACTCTATTGCAGCTATATTTCATCCAACAATTGAGTTTTATCTTGCCTAGCATAATATCAAATAGTGTAATGTCTTTGTCTAGTGTGTGTCTGATCAGAAGCTATAAACTTAAATGTCATCTCATTTTAAAGGATGAGTCTGACTGTTGCACATTACAACCTGTATAGTAAATGTAGCTATATAAATATATTAAACAATAACTATTAAAAGATACATATCTAAACCCCACATATTTATATTCTATATTATACATATTTTATGTTGTATAGCTATACTGTACCCATGTACATGTATTATATACTGTAATTACATACTAGTTCATACTCTACTATTACATATTTTAAATTTTTATACATTATGTCATAAAGTACATCTCTAGGGTTTCCCAAGTTGCCAAGTTCATTTAGTAAAACACAAGAGCATTGGAGAGATATAAACAGCAGTATTATCCAGGACACTGTGAGAGATAGAACTGATTTCTTGAAGCATACAAGATTTTAATTCTTGACTATGTGTTTTCTTTGGAGGCACACCTTCTTTACTCATTTTTTTCCATATCTCAAACATGTAAGACAAAGCAATCATCCAATTATCATGAACATTGACAATCGGTAGTATTGGCATTTGTGTTTAAAATGCCTCACCTGGAATACTGCATCCAGCTCTGGAGCCCTCAGCACAGGAAGGACATAGACCTGATGGAGCAGGTCCAGAGGAGGGTCACGAAGATGATCAGGGGGCTGCAACACCTCTCCTATGAGGACAGGCTGAGGGGATCTGGGATTGTTCAGCCTGGAGAAGAAAAGGCTCAGGGGATATCTTAAAAAAAAAAAAAAAAGATAAAAAACCCCAGTTAATTTCAAGCAAAGTTTAAATCATAACTAAACTCAGCACCATATAATATTAATCCATTATTTTGGCACTTTGCATAGAGAAAATAATAACTTTTGTGAACTCATTAAAGTTTCAACCACCATGACTCAGATCTCATTGGTTTCACTGAAAGTGGCTGGTTAGGTGCAAAAATGAATCTCTATTCCCTAAATTTACATATTTCTGTTAAAAGCTTTAAAACATCTACCTCCTTATTTGTAGAATCCGCAGAGGAAAATTTCCTCATAATTCACATCTTTTTCCATTTGTGTACAGACATATCTAACAATTCTATGTGCCTTCTTTCTCTGTTCTTGTTTTTCTAATTCTCTGGAGAATAAGGAAACCCACACTCTCAAGCTTCTGTCTCACTACTAATTCTGTACTCCAGCTCAATACAAGGTAGTTTATTGGCTTTTTAGTGGCTACTAACTTTCATTATTGTGCTTTTCTGAAGTCAATTATAAGCTTTCCTAACTTATCTTTACTTATTTTGAAAACCATAAAGAAACCCTACCGTTATGTAAAACCATTTCAATAGAAGTTTATTTTCTGTTGTGTCTCCTAGCCCCAATAATGTTATATTTCCTTGTTTCATGTTGCTGCTGCGAGACTCGCTTTCTTATTTAATTACTTTAAAACTCTTCATTTATCTTTAGAATGGTATTCAGTGGCATGCTGGGTATACAGTAAATCATTCTTGTTCTCTTTTATATATAGATTGCTAATGGATATGTATATAGTGGGCTTTTAGTCTTTTGTTCAGGACTCTTTTCTGGACAGTATCACCAAAATATTTAGTCAAAATGTTGGACAGTAGAAGAAGCGTAAAGCATGTTTAGTTTTCACATCCATAGCAATGTATTACAGAGAAATGAAAGAAGATTTACAATCTTGTGTTTTTATTGCATGACAGAAGTCCCCAGGACAGATGAGAGACTGGAAAATGTAGGCCTGTTTTCTATATTTGATGGCTGCCAAGGGAATGATACAGTGTTAAAATGTGAACCTCTCCACACTATACCAAAATAAACATTGTTCCTAAATAGTAAGTAGGATTACACTCCATTTCATGTATTTATGATGCAGTTGTTGGTTATGAAGCAAGGACATAGCAAAACCTCAATAAACCTTAATCAGCTTTACTGTAATAAGTTTTTGAAGATGTATTTAAAATTGCAAGAAATATCAATCAAACCTGAAACAAATTGTGGAAAGCTATTTTGTATGAAGTGGAAGTAATCTGGGGCTGGGACAAAGTCAGTGAAATACTGTTCATCTTGTTAATAAATTATAGAATGAATAAGTATGCCTGTATTTTTTTTCTTTTTTATATATGCAAAGATATGCTACCTTATCTATTCCAGTGTTATCTTCTGGACTTCCAGAAGCAGAAAGAAAGGTTGAAGCATTTCAGAAAAGTAAATAGTGATTAATATTTTTATCTCAAGTAATTTCATTGTGCTGTCTTGGTTTAATTGAGTTTCTTGCTAACATTTTCAAAGAACTTTCCTGAGAAAGTTTGCCCCATATAGCATACAGCAACTATACCCAGAATCACTGCAACAACACAAACGCAGATAGAAAATGTTAGATGTACCCAATCTTTTTGGCTCCTAGTGTAACCACAACTAATAGGACAATCCAAACACAGTTCCTTGAATATCATTAAATTCAAAAGACTTGCCAGAATTCTCACGTTTCAGCTCTACTCACTCTATGAAGAACACAGTTTCAAAATATAGCTAACTGCACAATCAACACATTTGACTTAATACTGTAGCAAAATTTAAGACCAAAAAAAAAAAAAATTAGAAAAGTTCTAAGCTAACATAGCCTAGAAACTTCAGACCTTATTGTGATGTACAGCCATTCTCCCATCAAGTACCTAGACTAAAAATTTAGGTTGATATCTCAATCTAATTTCTGAGTTTATCTTAATTAGAGAAAGAAAAAAAAAAAACCCAACTTTTTTTTTTTTTTTTTGCATATGCGAGAACCTATCCTGATATTCAAAAGCCATAGGAACAAATTTAAAGTTCTGAGGAACTAGAGTTACTGCACAGGTCACTGCTATTTAGATCCCAGATGGTAATTAACTAATCAAAGCAGATCAAGCCAATCACAGAAGGATCTCAGTAAGAGATTTCCAGATACATTTATAATGCTTGAAGCAGAGTTAGAGATTCTTTATTAAGCAAGGGGATGATGGGCTAAGTGAGCACATAGTTTGGTGAAGATTTCTTGATGGTTGTAAGGACTGACAGGGGTTTCTCTTTCTTGCGTTCATAGGAGACACAAACACAAGAGGCTGACTTGATCTAATGTATGTAGGAACCAGCAGCAGAAGTCTCCTTTTTACATCAAAACAAAAATGTGAAGGTGGAGTTATAAAAGGAAGACAAGGGCTATTGAGATTGTTGTTTCAGTTACCATGTGCATAGCTACCTTACATCTAGGTAAGTGATATAGATACATATGTGTGTGAAGGGTTCAAAAAAATCTTTAGTCCTGTAAGCATGATTGGGTGCCCTAAGAGACTTGAGGGGAAAGAAAGCCTTTCTCTTAGTAGAAAACAGTTCTGTATCTCTCAGGATGTTATTTGAAAGCAGAAATATCTATTTCTTAAGAGTATAGCTCTGAAAGAGGTAGCTATAAAATCGGGTACATAAACAGCTGATTCTTGTGACCTTAGTGAATGTAAAGAACAATTTAACTACAAAATGCATAAATAGTGAATTGAATTCTATAAAGATCTAAGCAGAAATTTTCTGCTGGGAATCATATAGGTAACAGTGATGTAGTGAACAGTAGGAGTTGAATTTCAGAATGAAAATTATGGTTCCTAGCAGAAAAGCTGAGAGCAAGTGCTTTCTTTGAAATTATACCAGTGCTCACCCAGTCCACAAACTTAATTCACATGTATTTTACTGCAGCTACATGGTTACTGTTTTTTTCTTAATAAACTTAGGTTTTGACATGCCTCCAGTTATATCTCTGCTGATCAGTGCACTGATCTCATTTTACAGCATTCATTCTTTACATCTCAATTTATGACCTGCAAGTAAGCAAGGAATCTGGGAAGCTCATATTTTCAGTCATGTCCTAACTATAGATCAAGTTCATGTCCTTTTAATGAAACACTGATATTCAGACAAGTTTCTGTGAAACTCATTCAAAACCTCAAGGCTTTGAGACATCCCTGGTCTATGACTGTGATTCCTTAACCAGTAATGGATGGTACTGGGGTGTGTCCTGAATAACCTGAAACTCTTAACATATGGATGCCTTAACATAATAAAGGACTTTTCAGGTTTTATAATTCTTCTTGGTGTTTAAATCTAAAACAAAAATCTGTAACCTACTGGTCTGTTTATGTCATAAAAGAATTTTCTTTTACAGCCTCAGCTTAGTTTCAGGAAGTGTGTCACACTTTCACAATCAGCGCTGCACTGCTCAGGAACATTCCTGGATTACACTGTAATGCTTCTTCAGATATGATAAATGGACAATGGATTTTTAAATGGTTAAATAGAAACTGTTAGATCCAACATAGCATGAATGGTTACTGGGAACTGTAAGGACTGGAAGAGAAATAAACAGTTGTAAAGAATCTCCAGGATCAGCTTAAAAGGCGCTAAGCATCATATGATGAGTTTCAATCTGAACAGGATGCTACTTTGTTAGAATTTACAATTTGAGGATTTTTTGATATTCAAATTAAATTACTATAGCTGCAAGCAGTGTGTAGGGTTGTTAAAGCTACTCAGTTGAAAAGCCAGAGGATTTGATAATGTATACAGCTTTTCCCTTGAGGCCAAAAATGTAATTATGAAAAAGTTGCGAACTAAAAAAGTCTTGTCATCTGTTTTCATGAGAGATAAAAGACTATTTTAAGGTGAAGAGGTTACAGATAAGAAAGAAAATTAGATTTAAAAAACCCAACAGTAGAGCTGCTGAAGAATAGTAAGAGCAAAATTAAATATTATAATTAGAAAGGGAAATCATTCTACTTTTACTAGACATATGCTATTAAAATATTTAATTCATCTCCTGATTAATTCACTGGATGATGTGAAGATTATTATAGAGGTGATAAATCAGTAGATTAATACATATTCAGCAGGGATACAGAAGGAAGCAGTGAATGAAACTCCCCAGCTCAATAGGCAAACAGCCACTTTTCACCATATTGGGTCTAGAGCAATGTATCTTCTTTTTACATCTGGTTCTAAATTATCATACTGTCTTAATAACTACAGGGGGATATAATGACTGGAAACAGGCTTCTGGTACAAGCAGTTTTAGCTATTATGCTAAATATTTCTTCCTGATTTTTCTGAAGAAATTTTTGGGAATAGTTTAGTAAATTAATTCTTCTTAATTCTCTAATTAAAGGTGATTCTGTCACTAACCTTCCCTTGGCAGATTGCATTCCCTTATATTGAGAAAAAGATATCCTTTGGACTTGTATTTGTCTTACCCTGCTCATTCCATTCAGCTGTACTAAATGGCCTCAAAACTTAAAGGTGCAGTTTGTTACACAGTTTTCTATGATAAGTCTCTGTTAGGTTTCCTAGGAACCTAGGAAAACAATTCCACATTCACATAATATCTGTAGTGTTCTTCACTGTTTATATTAGGAAGCCTTGCAAATTGGAATCTTTATGATGAATAAGGATGTGGAACAGAGAGAAAAAAAAAACAAAAAACAAACAAACAAACAAAAAAACCAACAAATGACAAGCAACCAAAAAAAGCCACTGAAAACGTTCAGATACAGTTTGGTTTTTTTCAATAAAAAAATTCCCACAGATAACAAATAACTAGGTAGTGAGGAAATGCAGACCAGAAATAGACTACTCAAACTTAAGCCATATCAAAAAAGGAACATTTTTTCCTTCTTCTTGGAAATTTACACTTATGTGTTCTGATGGAATTATGTTTTAAAGCAGAACAGAGAAAATTTTGCTTTCAGTGCCTCTACTTACCTCATTCAGTAACATAAGAATCTATATCATGGGGCCAGAATGAGGCACATGGTCATGATGCTCTGTACACTTATATTAAAATGTGACTTTTAAGTCTGGTAAATTAGAAAACTGTGCTACCTCAGGGGAATGGTAAGAAATTATCAAGCAGGCACAGACTCTCCTTAGGTACAAAACAAGTTGCAAAGTCCTGCTAACCTCTAATTGCTTTGACATGAACTGGAGAAGATCTGGATCTATAATTAAGCTATTTTACTCACTGTTTAACTATAGTTTGAGTTAATGTAAGAAAGGTGTTTTAAATTAAGCTAGCACTGTAATGCCTTATGTCTAGCCACACCTTGAAGGATGTGTGTAATTGGAGTGAATTAGAGAAGGATTGGCATCTAGTGGACTTTTGTTGCTGCAACTGTCAGTTTTGACAGCCTACACTGGAGAGTAATCTAAGTGAGCTAATGTACCGTTTCTAAAATGGCATTTGTGATCTATAGCATGGATTACAGTTGCAGTACTATCTAGACTGATTATCTGGAAATGGGGCAAAGAAGCAAGCCCTAATAAATCTGAACAAATCAAAAGCATAGATGATGCAGCCCCGTATTTCAGGGGACAGTCATTCAACCTAGCTGTGTGTTTGACAGACTCAGCAAAAAGATTCTTCCAGCACTTCTAGATAGTGTCATGACTCCTGTCTTATAGTCTTCACTTCAGACTGTTACTTCAAGAGTAGAACAATAAGAAGGTAAAAAGCATGTAGAAGGAAGAAGGTACAGAAACAATTTCAATAAAGGGAGGATAAGAATAAGAAGATGATGGAAGTCATTGTCCAGAAATGGAAGAAGGGAAGAGAGATTAAAGGTCAGATTAAAAGACACTATTGGCTTTTGCAATGGCTGCCCAAAAGCCAGTATGATAAGTCCTTGTTAATGTTCCTTCACAGTTTATAAAATAATCTCTTTTGGCTGAATGGGGAGAGGAAGAGAAGGAATGGGCCTGAGACCAATGAGAGAAGATCTAGGAATTTTCTATGCCAAACTACTTAAATGAACTGGCAGTAAAATCGTGGTTCCACGGGCAATTGTTTTAAATACTACTATTCAAACAATAGTGGTATCACACAATGTCCTGGTTTGAGCTAGAACAGAACTAAATCTGTTTAGTGATTTAACTTTTCAGCTCAGTCTCTTCTAACTAACTGCACTTTCTAATGGGCATATTTTCACAGATGGTGCCTGCTTCCAGCACTGGTAATGCTCGATGTTTAGTTACTACCAAGCATTAGTGTGGAGACTGAGATTACTGTGAAATCTTGTGTACCACATTGCAGGGTGCAGAAAGTAAAAGACTGAAAGTGTGGGGAGAATTGGACAGGACAGCTGAGTCTAAACTGACCAGCAAGGTATTCCATCCCATATATGTCATATTTAGTATAAAGCTGAGAGATCATGAGGGTCAAGCTCTCTTCTTCAATGGGCTGCATCTGAGGAGGACTCTGTTCATTCTGCCTTTGATCCCAATCCATGTTTTCCTGAATCCAGTTCCAGAATCAAGCTTCTGTTTCCTATCTGCCACTGAGTCCAGTCTGGGACATCCCCCCAGTGCCTGCTCCACAGCACCAGTGGTGTTGGTGACATAATTGCCATTGGGGGGGTTGGGTTCAATACTGGTTTTGTATATACTTGTATGTATTTAATTTCATTATTATTATTATTTTCATTAAAGTGGTTGTCACTTTCTTTTCCAATCCGCAGGTCTCTCTCCCTTATTCCCTTTCTCTTTGTGAGGGGGGTTAACAGAGAGCATTTGTTATAGGTCTAGTGGACAGCCCTGATCCTAAACCTTGACATGCAAAAATTGCTGTTTATTTTGGGGATATACAAGACAAGGAATCAAAATGTAAAGTATTCACCGGAAATAATTCATAGCAGCTAGCATCCTGATCATTCTTTTTTTTCTGGAAAAATCCAATTTGTTACATTTTATCTGTCTAAAACTGTATTCTATCTGAATAATGGGAAGTTTGGAAATGAAACTGAAGATAATGAGGTTCAGCTGAGACTTTGAAGAGAGGAGACAAAAGTCATCTGGTTGTATTAAAAGCTGAGTAATGTGCAAAGAGAAATTAACAGATCATTTCCTTAATGATCTGGTGTAGCGTTGTTGCTATTGAACAGATTCATTAACAGAGTTGGTAAAAGTAGGAAAAGTATGTTAACTAATTTTACCATTGACATAAAGTTAAAGATATCATTAGTACCGAAGAGTTAGAAGATGAGGATGACTAAGGAATAAAGAAATAGAAATAGGATTAAAATATTCATATCTAAGTCAAGATATAAGCTGACAGTAATAGATGAGCCACTCTTTATTAGCAACTCCAACCTAGTATTTCCTTTGACTTCACCGACTAGGACAGAAGGAGGAATTTGCTATCTCTTAACCACTAATTATGAGATAGCAATGCAACAAGACTCTGAAGACTGCAGGGCCCTCTCAAAACTCTTCATGTGAGCCCTTTTCAGTTGAGATGGGAGAGTATCAACAGTCTTATAGATGGCTCTAGACTTTCTAGTATACCATTCATAGTTCTGTAGAGGAAAAGAGGGGGAAATAAATAAATAAATAAATAAATCATATTCTTGGCCTACCTTACAAAAGGAGTCAAAGACTTGGCTTCTTAAATCAAGCAAACAAAAAGCTGAGAGAACAGGAAAAAATAAGTTTTGCACTGCAAATCGCAGTCATGCATTGAATATCAAAGACAGAATATTCTAATATTGCAAGCGAGTGACATTGGCTGAAGCCAGAACAGAAAATAGTGTGATGTTATGCCATACATAATTCTGTGTTGTGATCAAGTATGTATCCCAATTCACTTTGCATGCAGCTGCCCAGTGGTTTTTGGTTCATTACAGAAAAGAGAATAAGAGAACTACTTTAACTAAATCACTAGCACAAGAAGATGTAGGTATAAACTGACCATAAATAAAGTGACTCTTGAAAATTAGAAGGAGGTTTTTAATCACCAAAAGGCTGATTCTGTAACAGTTTTTAAATGTCTACACTGAAGTAGAAAAGCTCTTCCACTGAAAGGTAGAGTTTTAAAAAGATTTAACAGTGTATTTGCCTGTCATATCAAGGACTAAATTTGATAAACTTCCTAGTTTTGTACTGTAGTGAATACTTATATACAGCTGGAATTACTTCAACAGTTTTCTGTTTTCCTAAACACAGACACTGAACTGAGATCTTAAGGATTTGGAGGATGTACATAATCACATACAGTCTGGTGCCTTATGCAATGTGGCACCACAAAACCATGTCACACTGATCACTGTTTCCAGTGATGATTTGATGCTCTCTCCTTTCTACTGAAACAAGACACTGGACTTGTAGGCATATGACATGCACACTCAAACAAATTCATGAATACTAATGAGGTCAGAATTGCACATTGTTACCTGCAATTTATCCAATCTGAGACGCTGAGGTTTTCCTTTTTTATTTCTATGGCATCTGTAAAAGGAATAGAAAATGGCACAGAGTTAAGCTGCTGAAAGAGAGTTTGAATAAATATAGAATATGGTCTGATGATAACGTTTGATGAAAGATTAGCCAAAAAATAAAAGGTATTGTATTTCCCAGTTCATTGAGATGTCATTGTACTAGCTATATTCCTTTTGCCAGTATCATTAAAATCAGTTCTGCAAATTAAATGAATTAGGCTGGAAGAAGGCCTTTTCCGCTCTTATCCTCTGCAGTACTGTCATGATAACTTTTGTACTCTTGACAGACTATCAGCAGTTTTCTTAATGTGTAAATCTAGGATTATAAGTACTTGAGAAATAAAGAAAACAGAGAAGCTATTTTTCATGCACAATACCTGGATATTATGGGGGGGGGGAAAGTGTTTGTTTTGTTTTTTCTTTACATAAAATAATATAATTATATGTAATCTAAATCATAGCATCCTTATTTGAATATTTCTAAAACAGAAATAGAAACACAAGAAGGTTTAAAAATGAAAAAATTTTGTAGAGTTCAGCTGGATTTGTGTTCTTTCTTCTGTAGGATCAAGATTGAGCCCCAAATACAGTGCATATGCATATCCATTTTGTGGAGAAATTCCAAAATCCAGAACAATTCAGTCATTTGCTATTTCAGTTTTCCACAGTGCCCTTCTCTATTCACTAATTCTCATTTTTTTCACCAAGCTCTAGAATGAGAAGAGAGGAATTTTCAATTCCGTAACATAGAACATGATGCCATTTAGGTAACTATTTGCACATGTATTACTTACACATTCTCTTATTAATCTTGCTCCTTGTTGTGGAAGGATAATTTTAGACCAGAGTTGCCGTCTCCTACTAAGCCCTACTGTTACAGTTCTCTTCAAGAGTTTTCTGAAGGTAAAAGTCACATTAAGAGTGTATGTTGCATAAAAATGTAGTTATTCTATTAGTATTAATGCTTTCAAAGCTAGGGAAACCTTGCATCACCTTTGCAAATTGTGAAGATCAAAAATCGCATGGAAGATTATTGAAAGCAAATGGCAAGCATGCAGATGAAAACAAAAGGGAGTTTTATTCCTTTCTGTGACTCACAGAATCATAGAATGACAAAATAATCATGGTTGGAAAGGACCTCCTAGATCACCAAGTCCTACCATACCCATAACAAAAAAAAACCTAAAAGAAAAAAACCCAAATACCTAAATACCCTGGAAAAGTGTTTATTTAATTTTCTGCTTCCTCATGTAGAAACCTAGAAATAGGTCATATAACTTTTATGAATCAGGAAGAGATGTTTTTTATACATGATTTTAGGTACACATTTACATGTACAGGCTTTTCAACAACAACATTGAATGCTAGTAGTTTTTGCAATTTAAAATAAGCCAGCTGGGGAAAGCTGACTGATAATAGTGTAACCCCACTGTACATAACACACAACTGTGTGCAGCAGTACAGGTTTTCAAATGACACAGAACATATAATGAGCAAAAAACCATCCTCTGTTAGGGGATAGACCAGATGCTGGATAGAACACTGAAGCAAAAAGAAAAAAAAATCCATTGATTACTGCAACTGATCCTGACATCATTTTATATACAGATCTCTCCATGGCTTTGTAATATTTCTTATCCACAGTTGCTACATTGTTAAACTTGGCACTGAGCCCCATATCTGTGAATCCCAGAACATTAAATATTTAGGTTAAATTAAGTAAAGAAAAGAAAAGCTAGTCAAACAAATCTTGCATTCACTTGAATGAATACACTGACTGTTTGTCAGTATTGTAAACACATTGTGTTTGGCAGCATCATAGAATTATAGTAGCATCCCTTTAACTGGTCTTTGCTCAGTGATAGAAAAACACCTGAACAAATATTTTTGCCAACTGTAGTATTATGTGACAGATAAGGCAAAATAAGACAGATATTAGTCACTTGCAGATAAGGGATTTTTAAAAAGAGACAAGATAATAACTGCAGATGTGATTTGGTAAGAAAATGTAGTTAAGCGTTCTGTTTTAGGGAGAAATCTATAAAAGCATTGAGGAAAATGGTACTTGGGGCAACCAAGGGTGTAAATTTCAAAAGAAAGTATGGTGCTGCACAGCACTGTGTGATCTCTTCTCAACTGTGCTTATGACAGTCAGTGTCACAAGGAAGAACCCTTGAGATCCCACAAATATTATTTCCCAGAAGGACTTCAACAAAACTAGAAGGCTGCCTAGTTGAAGCAGCAGATGATGTAGCCATAAAATGTGTTAATAGGTAATCAGCAATTTTTCAGCAATCTGCTAGTATGCCAAGACCTCTAACCGTAAACGATTATGGGTTTACAGATCCAGAAGATTTGAGCAGGGACTTGAAAAATTTCTTGTGGGTGATTCTTTAAGAAAACTTGAAGCTGGTGATGATTTAACATGTAAGGGGAAATAATATGTGACACTATCTTATTGTGCCATTTCCAGCCTTATAGTATTCTGCAAAGTGAAACAACTTTTCAGTTGTGTAAGAAAATAAAGATATCTTACTGAATTTTTTTTTTTTAGAAAAGCTGCTCAAAATTGCAATGGTATTGAGTGCTTATCAAGGAAGTAGACACAAATAACTTGAATTGAAATATTGCAATATCACATGTTGTATGATTATTTATGCTCGGCTTAATAATGAAAGTCTTTGTTCCTCCTTCTTAAAATTTGTGAATTAAAAGATCCATTTTCTTTCTATGAAAAAATCCCATAAAACATAAGAACAATAGTAAAAAAGAAATTTCAAGTGATGATTAAGCTGGTTCTATTTTCTGATACATAGAGTATTTTATTGCTTCAGAAAGGACCGCTGCATTGTAAAATGTACTTTTTGACCCATGAAGTACCTATGTGACTGATCACTTTTAAAAAGTAACAAGAATGCACTGACAAGCAGATGAAAAGAGCATGTATGGAGAGTGGGAAAGAAACATCATGTATATGGAAGTACAAAAGAAATCCTGATTCATGACCTTTGGGTATCATGAGGAAATACCCTGTACATTGCCATTGGCCAGGACCAAGCTTGCTGTAGGAGCAAAGCAGTATATCTGTGTATGTGTGGTCATGTGTCTAAGTAAGTTAACCAGTACCTCTGCGCAGCACTGCACAGCACAGTAGGATAATAACAGTTCCATGGATGGTGGGATGATTGCTTCTACACTACTACTGTACAAAACACTTGTATAGCCTGTGTCATTGTTTATATTGATGCACTCCTTTGATTTTATTAAATGCAGATAAATTACAGAAAGATGCAGGGGAAAGAAATCATAGGTATCTTGAAAAAGATATTTCTACTGACAACAAAATGATGGAATTGGAGGCGAGGCAATAAAAGGAGATTAAGAAATAGAGTGTATTTTTAAATTGTTTCAGTGAAAAAAAAAAGAATTTTGAAAACAGGAAAGTGTTCACAAGCTAATTTTGATTTCATTGCAGTTCTTTTCCTTCCCCCAAAATCACAACATGAAAAAAAGAAGAAATTTCAAGTGAAATATGCTAGAAGTGTACTTGAAATAACTTTTAAGAAAATTCCCTTAATACAGAAAAAACTCAAAAGAGCAATTTAACAATTGATTAATTGAAAATATAGCAAAAATTCACTTTCCATTCCACCTAAGTATGGTTCCTGATAACATACTGTTTGTCTAGCCCTAATTAGGATTAATTTCTGTGAGCTGAAGGCAAATCATTTATCTTTTTAATTTGCAACTGCACATTAGGAGTATTACTCCTGCATTCCACAAGGTTGTTCAGAATGTGGACATCATGAATACTTGGCAATATTAGCAAGGTATGAGGAACAGCCTTGTGAATCAGCCAATCTAAAAATGTCATTCTGTGATAATATAAACAATTAAGTTTTCAACATTCACAAATGTAATCATTCTGATGTTTTATGTTCTGTTTAGATGGCCAGTTCTCTGAGAGGTATTTTCATTCCTCTAAATATTGCAAATCATTGTAAAATGCTTCTTATAGGAGACAAAATAATCCCATGAAAGAAAACATTAGGAAACCCAGCCAGCAAGGTAACATGTAGGAAACTGCCACTGGATCATATATGGGCAATGATGCAAAATGAACTCATGAGATAAGACCCCAGGTACTTCTGAGAGCACTGGGAGTTAACATTTGACAGGCACATGTTATGCTGTTTGCTGTCTTTGGCAATGCTTTTATGACATGTCATGCCAATAAAACTAATGAACTTGTCTAAACATGAAAACACATATCCCTCTGTACGCTATTATGATAATTTAAGATGACAATTTTTTATTTGCTTTTCTATGAGGTGAAGAGAGAGCAACACCTTCAGCCACTAGCCATAGCTGACTGTCTATGACAACTCACGGGTGTTTACTGGACAAACCTACAACCTCCAGGTAGCAACCTATCATCTGAGAGAACAATGCTTATCTTGTATGACATATTTATTTTGTGTTTGCTATTCTCTTCTTCTATCCTTCTCCTTTCTACAGTTATCTTAAGAGTGGATCACCATTCCAAACTGTTACCCTGCCTTATCTGTTTTCTAGACATTTAAATCCAGGTTTCATAGGCACAATGCTGCTTTTATGAGCCTAGAGATTACCTTATCAAACTTCGTGAGTAGTAAGTCAATAAATAGAGGAAGTCAATAAATATACCTATGACCTTCATAGAATTATTTTTGTTGCTTACTAAAATTTGATACTAAAACCACAGATATTGTTCAGGCTCACAAAATGTGTACTCACCTCTGAGCTTCCATTATATACTTGCTAACAGTCTTTAGTAATACTATATAGCTTTAATTAAATCCTGATGTTTTAAAAGCTCCCAGTGGCACTATCTAACCTATCTATTGCCTCCTCTGCTTAATTTAGGGATAGTTTCTGTCCTTAAATTGGTTTCAGTATGATGAAATAGTGCAAAAAGGCTTGTATTTAGGAAAAGAAGTAATCTTCCCAATGAACAGTTTTATGTTTTTTTATTTTAACACTAGATGTTCCTGTTATGAGTAAAATTACACGAGGACATGTGAATCTGTAAAAATTACATAATATTATGTGAATCTCCTTTTAATTTTGTTATAATGTGTGAAAAAGCTCAATTTATTAAACTTGAGACTATTCTTGGTATATTCAATGTGAGTTTACTCATTTCATGTTCTTAGATAGCCACTGCCTCACGTGGAAAACTCTATGTAAGCATGTAAAGAAAACCCTGCAATACTTTAAAGTAAACCAAGAAAACTGCCTTTTCCAAAGTGTCCATAGGTATGAGTCATGTGAGCAGCTCTAAAGTTCTGTTACCTGCAAGGGTAAAAATCTTTGAACTCTCTTGACTGGAACAGTGCTTGTGTAAGTTCAATGACACAAGCAGATTTTTGTCTTCTAATCAATGAGACCTACTGGCCATGAAATACAATGATATTAATAACCATTAACAACTAAATTTCTGATCCTATCTAGTGAAAGCGGAGTGATACCTAGACATTCTGAAGAACCTGAATCAGTGTTTATGTATCTGTTTCTCGAGAGGTAGTACAATTCATCTGCAGTGGTCAGTTCATAGTAACATCAAAAAGCAATGACACAATCAAGTCCTAGTAATCACAGGAATCATGCAGCCAAGAAAAGAAAACAACTTAAACCAAAAAAAGAATAATACACCACAGTAAAACAGCTCTAATATAGTTTATCTCTTCATCCAATAAAACCAGTAAAAGAATAAAGGTTTCTTATAACCTGAAAGAAAACAAATGTTATGAATTGTAGTTAGTTATGTTAACTTTGGATGATGTCTCTGACATTCAGTAAGATGTGCTTGAGTGTCCACACTGACTGTTTTTGCATAGAACAGAATTAGAATATACTACCATGCTAAACTGACATATTAGAGACTAGCAAGAACATTGCTTGAAGAATAATAAATTAAATTCCAGGAGGGGTTCCAAAGGACACAGATACATGCAGCTGTAACATTAAACCTGGCTATCTCTTTTAATGCTACCACATGCCACAGGTGTGAAATAGGTAAAATTATGTAGTGAGGGAGTGATGACAGGTCGGTATCCATATATCATTACTATTGAATTGCATATGTGCACCTTTTATTTATTTAGGTATTTTTGTTATTACTCTTGGATGTGTTTCAGCAAGTAAGAATTTCTAATTGACTTAATGGAAATGTTCTGAAAAAAAATAATCTGAGAACATTTTGCTTATGCATTTTACATCTCCCTCTTTTTCTTCTTATTAGGAGTATTTGCATGAAAAACACTGAAGTTTAATCAGTTCCAAGATCTATTTCCCACCTGAAATCAGGATCAATTCCATATTAACTAATTGAACTTCAATGGATTTTAAGTAGATTTTGTAATTACAGGAATACTAAGCTTGATGCAGAAGAGGAGGTGAAACTGGCTTAAAGCCAGTTTAGCACTCTCCTCAGAGGCTAAATCCCAGTATAAGTTAAAATAGCCTCAGGCTTTCTATAACTTGCACCAGATGCTGGAACCCCTTAGAGGCAATTAGATTGGCAGGGATGACTGGAGCATGGTATTCTCCAAGTATAGTCCTTCCTGCCACAGTACATTTTCAATAAGCATTTTCTTAGCCAGGTTTCTGCAATGACAGCTTTACATTGCTCAGAGATTTCTCTCCTGTGGGGTAAATCCCCAGTTAGTCAGAACAGGACTAATTCTGCTTAGAATGGCTAAAGCAGTGCACGTCCAACAGTTGGCCATATAGGCATAGATAATGAATAGGCAATAGTCCAGTTCTGCATTACATCATTTTTGTGTGTTATTTTTAAAAGTTTTTGTTTTTTTTTTTCTCCATCCTTGTAGCTGTTCATGCCTACAGATCACTTATATGGAAAAATGATTTCTGGTACCTATCCTAAATTGCTTTTCCTTTAATTGCCATTCACACACACTTGTCTAATTAACAGAGTTATACTGGAAAAAGACAAGTTCCCTTCCCAAAACTTCAGGTTATCATTCAATACAGCATTTCAACAGCCTGCATTCTCAGGCTTTATGGATCTAAGCCCTCAGCCTGTCCTCATAACCTTTAATCCTGACATCAATCTGTGTTGAAGACTCAAGAGAGGTTTGTGAAACTTGCAAGTTTCTCATTCGTTTTAATTAGAAAACTGGTAAGACATAGATTTCCTTCACATGTTCTCCAGAATTCCTCCTACTCATCAGTGTGGTATTGAATAGCGTCTTTAGCCAGTGTTGTTGAAAAATCACAGAAAACTGTTCTGATTGTGTTACTGATTTCTAAAAGTCCTTTCAGGAGTGTCTCATGATTTCTTTAACTTTAATCTACTGCCTGATGTGAATATATGGATCCAACACTAAAAGTCTTAAAAGGATGCTCACCAGAGCCTCCATTTAGTGTTTCTCCATTTTTTGGTTCTATTTTCTAGATCAGAAGATTGTACTGCACTTGTTATTTCTACATCATGTTGCTTTTGCAAAAA
>JAAGNO010012725.1:163794-206559 GCA_033439905.1 Ceryle rudis | reverse complement strand
ACCGCCTACAAAAATATGTACATCATGTGTTCAGAAAAACTTCAATTGCATTCTCCCAAAACTCCCCCCCCCCCCCAAAAAAAAAAAAAAAAAGAAAAAGAAAAGAAAAAAAAAAAAAAAAAAGAAGAACCTTTCCTCCCTACTATCTCAGAGAACCTCAATAAACCTCCTGCCTTCAGAGTTATGGAAAAAAACACTCATGGTCATTTTAGAAGTCAACTGATACCTTTAATTGCTCCTAATAGGCTGAAAGAAAAGAAAAAAAAAGCCACCGTGAACGGAATGAGTTACTCAAGCCACGACAATGATAATGTTGACTTTTCAACCGTAGCTAACTAATCATTGTACGTTGCTGCATGGCGGGGGGGGGAGAAGTGTGCACAATCTCTAGTCCTCCCAGAACCTTTTCTGCTTGGGTAAGCATCACCATTCCTTTACTTCCTTAAAATTTTACCCAGAGCAACAGAAAATAGAAAGCATTCAGAATTTGGCAGGATAACCTTGCCATTTGCACCCCTCCTGGTTCAAAGTTAGTACCTATGGATGATGCATTTCTGCAGTGAGTAATGAAGACTCTGTACTGTACACGATGATTCATTTCTTAACTCTGCCTGCAGCTTCAAAGTCTTTCATTAACTATGCGATAAGCATTCAACAGATTAGCTAAATGGTCTAAATATTATGTAATTAATCAGCAGAGTTCAGGATACCCCATCTGACATTTAGCTGGGAGCATTTAGGTGCTTGTACTTTATGGTCTTTTACAGGCAACCCAAAGCAAAAATTCACTAAGTGAATAAAATAACTTGCCTTATTAAAACAGCTCTGATTATATTCTTATTGTATCACATTGCATCAGTTTGATAACAAACACAAGGCTAATGTGATGTAATGGTGTGCCATGGAACACAGTGGGTGCAAAATAATTGTATACAATGCAAAGTAATAGGAATATGTTCAGATAAATACAGCTATACTTTGTGGGTAGTCAGAGCCCTTTTCCAGGTCTGCATTAAAGCAAGCTACTAGCAGCTTCACCAGTCTCCAAGGAGCCTGGGGAAAAAAAAAGAATGTTTCTCTCATCTGTCTCCAGTTTTTCCAAGTACAATTTTATGAATAAGATCCTTTTAGGTTTGGTGAAAAGATTGGTTCAGACTCGTATAGCAACTAAATATGTTGTTTTCAATTTTGTCTGGGGAATCTCTTTTCTTTGAAAAAAAAATAGTTGCAGAACAAAAAACCTCTTTGTACTGGAAAGGTAGTGTATATTATTATTTAAGTATTGAAGCAAGTATTTTGAGCCTTTCCATCTCCTCTGATGCTATTCTGTGAATTTGACCCACCATTTAATTCCCACCAGAATTGCCACAGTGGAGTTTATATCACAGACATACAAAACAGTAATAATTCCTCTCCTGCATTAGTTTTGTGTGGCCTACAACTACCTGAAAACAAACAAACAAAAACCACCACCAACAAAAAGTATATAATCCTTAATTTAATCAATATGTTAAGTTCAGGCATCTTTGCAACAGAGAGAGATCCATGAAAGATTTACTCTCCACAAGTGGCAATCATGAATTAACTGTTCCCATAACCCCCAAGTCATGTCCCACCTCCTGAGATTAGTTATTTAAATGACAGGAAGGCCTGTAAATAGAATCAAATTTCTGAAGGGAAGCAAATTCCTTCACAATATTTCATCTCCTTCATTACTGAGGGAGGCAGATGCCTGCCTGTACTATCTTGTACCAATTACCACTTATTACAGTCTTTCAAATAAGTGGCAAATAAAAAAACACAGCTAGACAGATGAATGAGGGAGAGGACTTATCCCTGAGAATACCTGGTCTGCAAGCATACCTCTTTCTTCTCAGGCCAGAGCTAGTTCATATCAAAGACAACAGAAGCAGCAATCAGCAGAGGTGTCAGAAAGGCCATGGGCTCAGAGCATCCCTTCCCTATGCCAGAGGGCTGGAGACCAGGCTGGTTGCTGCAGCCAAGGGACATGTTAGAGCATATGGTGCAGCAACAACAGCTGAGAGGAGCGAGGTGGTGGAATTAAGGCCAGTCCTCTAGATTTTCTATCCTTGCCCTGTTCCTCCTTCTGCTGCAATCCCTGGTCTGACCATCCTTGTCATTCACAGCAATTTCCAGTTTTGCCTCAAACTCAGAAGCCATGGCTCTGCTCTGGTCCAAGCCTGGGATGCACAGAAGCAGCAATGGGTGCATGTTGAATGAAGCCTTTCCAAAGAAGCATTTTCTTCACTCCTTACAGATCCAACCCAAGAAAAAGATTCAGTTGACCAAACACATATACCTGTTTCATAAACATACCCATCTGAGCTTGTAGTCTAGATGGCCTTTAGAGACAAGAGGGAGAAACAGACATTTACAGGGTGTAAACTATCTCATTTGAAAGGAAATGGCTAAAATAGGGCAGTTCTTTCCATTAACTATAAAAGGAGTAGCATGACTTGTTCAAAGGAGATATCTACAGTGTGGGTGTTTGCAGTTAGGTGAGATGTCTCATATCTCCATCTAGTAAAGGAAGATAGCAGAGTTACATTGATTTCAGTTGTAATAATCATCTGCACTTACTTCCCCTTTCCATGTGACTACATAAGAATTTCTAAATTTTTTTAAGATTTCCACAGACAATTTGCAGTTGGGAGAGCAGCAAGGCAACTGCTGGTGTAAGCAAGAAAATTTGCCATCAAGCAGTCAAAATCTTCTGTTTTCTAACTGTTCTGTAATGTGGTATGTTATTTCAAACATTAAACTCATTGCTTGATGTATTTCTTTTATCATTTTTATCATCAGTCCTGCAAAGGCATAACTTGCCACGTCAAAATAACCCTTTTTTCTTAGTTGCATGTTTATATTTTAGCTGTTGTTAAAGAGGTACATTTTAAAAGGAAAATAAGAGGCTGGTAGACTGCAGAAGGTAATTAAATAGCCAGATTGTTATTCATAATGCATATTCTGGTCTCTCTTTGTTTTGTTTGTATTGGTAGGAGTTATAAAATACAATCTCTCATTAAGAACAGGAACATCTTTATGACACTTTATGCACTAAGTTGAGATGCCTTTCTTATTATGATTATGCCTAAGGGCAAACCAAGATTGGGTCTCCATTATTTGCATGGTGCTTAGCTAAAAAGAGTGCTCAGAGTTTACAGTCCAAGTAAACAATACAAAAGAGAAGAAAAGTAGAGCTAGCAGCAGTAGCAAACATCATGTCATCAGGCAGTTTTCATTATTTTTTTGAGTTCATTTGATTTGTGGTAATGATAAACATAAAATACTTTTAAGAACAGAAGAAAAGAGAGCAAGAGAAGGCAATAACAGGCAATATTTGGTTCATATCATCATTCAGAACAGGATATAGCAGGACAAGGCCTCATCAAGTCTTTATCTTCTTTTTTCAATTTCTCCTTGAGCATGTTGTTGGTATCTGTAGTCCTTTGCCTTCATATTTCCATCAGAGGCTGTAGTGGAGGCTGGGGCAGGTGGTGGACCCTAATGCCCCTGATGTTGAAGTGAGAGCTGGACTTATACCAGGTGACTCTTTAACTCTTCCACATCTAATGGGGTGGTTGCTGCTTTAATTACTTCTGAGCAACTCCAGCAGGTTAAGCATACGTATTTAACCAGGTGCCTGTTGACAGGCTTGAGCACTTTAGCAAGCATAAATTAGCATAACCTTACTGACATTAACAAGATGGGACTGATTTACAGTCACTAAGGAGCATCAGCTTCGTACCTAAGTAGCAAGTAACACTTGCAAACCTTTCCATAGAAGAAAGAATCTCCTCTTTAGGAACTTCTTTAGACAATATTTCACAGGAAAGAATTGCTTTGAATGTTAACAGGTCTGGTTTGTATTCAGAGCTGCAGGAAGGAGTGATTAAACAGGTAAATGTATAACATTTTTTCTATTCTTGATGTTATAATGTCCCTATTGTCATGCTGGTTTGAATTAATGAGATTTCAATTTTAAGCTGAGCACATGGCTCTTTCTTCCTAGTTTTTGCAAACACTCTAAAACCAATAGCAATTTCTCTCTACCCTCTTACCCTCTCACGCTACTCTTAGCACAGAGAAGAGCTGCAGCATCTCTCCACCTGGATGCTTATTCTGACAGATGAAGTGTAATAACAGGCCAATCAGACAGTAAAATTGTTATTGCTAGAATAAATGTAATGCTTTCAGATACACAGAATAGTGAGCTTCAAAGAGCAACTACCCACCTATAGGTATAATATGAGTGGATCCTGTACAAGCATCCCCATGCTAACCTGCAATAGCTGCTCAACATGGACCATGCAGCAAGGTCTCTGGAAGGAGGTGAACACTATCAGACAAGGATTCATTTTTTTGGTTGGTTTATTTTTTTTTTTTTGCACTAGATAATTTTGTATTTTCTTAAATCTGCATTAGGATAAAAGCAAAGGAAGAATAAGGCTTTCTGGATTTAGGGATAAGACTACTAAATGATGGATTCCACTAACACTGGTGGTCATCATGTGCCAGTAAATAATGATCTTTGCTCTTCCCCACCAGGGAAAAAAAAAAAAAAAATAGAGAGCAGTCCTGTGCAGATATTACATCGTATAAACAAACACGGTACCTTACTAAAAGAAGACACTTCATCCACATTCTCTGCAACATGCAGAGACAATAAAAATTAAACCTCCAAACACTCAAGGAGTCAGAAGGCAGAATAATGATCGCTAAGAGTGGATAACAGAGAAGAGAGAGAGGCTAGGGGAGGATGCAGCATGTGTTTTCCTGCAGGCCCTGGGAGGCAGTCTGTGTGCCACTCAGTATTTTGGAAGTCCCAGAGATAAGCTAAGGCCTGGCAGCTGTTAAATTCTTTTATTGTTACTTATTTGACAGTCACAGTAGCTTCCCGTCTCTCTGTAAATTAGCAGTTAGCATCTGAAAAACTCTTGACCACTGAGCCTGAGTGCCTGTATGAATCTGGAAACAGGATTTTCACTGACAGACTCTGGCTCCTCTTTATTCATTAATGGAAATCACTGTATTCCCATGCTTATGGAAAAGAGAGGTTCACATTAAGGTTATGGTGGCCACTGAGTATGTCAGAGCCCAGCTTGTCTCTCCGCACTGCCAGTTATCAGTCTAGCCCTTAGTTATTTGGTACTTTTATGACAGCAGATATGAGTTCCTGTCACTTTGGAGTCCATTCAAGCTCTCAAAGGTAGCTCAGTGCGATGAATGCACAGGTGCCTCTTGGTCTTCACATTGCTCCAGTTTTATCTCTGGTACTTGCAGACACATTCTCTATGTGAGCACAAAACAGGTCAGAGAAGCCCTGCAACTGAAGCACTGATTTCAGCATTTCACACATACCTCAATCACATCAATGCTTAGAGGTCTTGGCAGCCAGCTTGCTCCTTCAGTGTCAGTCACACAGCTACCTACTCTGCTGACACCTGCCATTCAGAAATTGTCTTATCTCATTTCTGTGAGCTTGGCCAGTCATTGCAGAGACTTAGCCACAAGTACTGCCTGAGAAAAGGCACTCATGTTAATAGGAAATTCATGCAGGAAGAAACAAAATTCCTCTACCAGGCCTTCACCATTAAACAGATTCTATTCAAACACGATGTTTCACAGGCTGTTACAAAATAGATGCATAAGCATTTTGTTTTGTGGTCAGTAGTCTACAATAATGTTGGAAAGCTCAATCAATTCACTGGACGGATACTCCACTATTGATATATTCACAAAAAGGAGGGAGTTTCCTTTCAACACGTCTCTTTACCCATGCCACATTTACAGTCATGCTGAGCATTTTATGTATATAATTTCTTGCTTACATTTAGAATAAATCATTCATGTATGCTTGCATATTATAAAGGACATTTTTGCATATTTTAGGACAATTCTGCAATTGAGGCTCCTGAACCATATAGAATTTATTGCCAGAATAATTGGTTGGTCAGTCAGTACTCACTCAACTGTATCCAGGATGCAACATGCTTGTGTTTTCTTGCTTCATTATTTGAAGTCATGATATTTGAAATTTTTACAGCCCATATTAGTCAAACAAAATTGTGTAGGCATAAAGTTTGAAATTAGAAGGGGGACTTGCATTTAAGACTGCTATTACTTTTATCTGATTGTGATAAACAGAAACTTCTTATCTCTGTGTATCAATGTTCTCAAAGTACAGTAGACTGATAACATTGTATAGCCATAGCAAACTGGTAAGTAGCTATACAGGATGAGACTGACAGTTTATACCAGACCACAGCATTTTGCTTTATTAAAGGATCCTTGACTACACAATCCTGAGTGATACATGTTGAAGAATCAGTTTGTCCATCTGCTCATCACTTTTTTTTTCAGGTATTCATTAAGGGGAAGTTATCTTTCAGTGACCTGAAACATTATAAGGAGAGTTCTCAGCTATCACTTTGCTAAGAGCAGAGGGAAAATACTTATCTTCCAGGCTATCGAGGTGCTGTGTGATTACAGTTCAGGCAATTCCATGACAGTATCAACAGTGACGCCACTTAATCTCGTAGGTCTAAGTCTTTCCTATGTGAAGTGATCTACCCCACTGAAGTGTCAATCTGTGATCTTCCCTACCTTCCACATTGCCTGGCAGAGTTATCATCTCTGTATGAGAACCCGGGAAGCAGCTTTCTATTACCTCTTTCACTATAGAAAAATTCTAGTACCAGACGGTTAGATTTGACCATTTGCCAGTACAAGTGCTTCATGGCTGTGCATGAAGTCCAGTATAAGATACCAACTAAAATTTCAGAAAGGTGCCTAGCATATAATAAAACAACAACAACAAAAAATTGCTTTATTGCCTATTTTCAGTGTCCTACATTGTCATTTAGTCCCATCAAGGTTTAGGAAATACCTTATTGTCAAAGCCAAGTTTGATTTGTGTGTTCATTTCACAGATGTGCCGTTCAGTTTTTGGAAAAGGCAACTGCAAACTTACAAAGCCAGCAAACATCAGTCAGCTCATGCAGGAAGAAAAGCATGGTTTAAAAAAGGAACTTAGCTGGAAAAGCCTAAGTGAGCTTGTAACCCTCCATCTACCATCTTCCTTAATGCTTGGCTTATCTTTTAACTTGATTACTGATGCATCCATTATGTACAGGTTTTAGCTCCCAGACTGACTGTCACAGATTACAGTTTTGGTTTACAGACATTGAGGTAAAAGGTATGATAATGATCTCGGTTTCCAAAGTGCTTTATCATTATCATAATTCACTTGACTGATTTCAGTATTTTCCTCCCATGCAACTCATGAAAATAATGTTCCCAAGATTTCACTTCTTGCCCCTGGATTTCTTCAGCAGGTTTATAGTGGCCTAAAATCCAAGCCTATTTTGCATAAATTGGGGTAGACTGAAGATACTTTTCATTTCATTAAAATGATAGAATACTTATTTCTAAATCCAGCAGATGGTCTTGAAAATTCAGATATCTATCCTTGACTAAAAGTCTCATGAATGCCATGGGTAGCAACAAGTACTAAGAGTATTGGTCTCACCTTGGAAGAAGTTTAGAGGATGAGTCACTTTGCGGACATTCATAGACAGCCCTTGGACAAATCCTTATGAAAGTATACCAACTGACAGCACTTAAACTTCAGATAGTGCAAGAAAATTCTTCCAAACAGTAAATACAGGTTAAGTGACTCCTTCTCATGGTTCAGGCTCAGTCAGCAACTAAACACCACATGGCTGCTTGCTCACTCCTCCCTCCTGGTGGGATGGGGAGGAGAAAATACAACAAAAGGCTTATGGACCGAAACAAGCACAGGGAGGGATCACTCACCAGTTATTGTCATGGGCAGAACAGACTTGACTTGGGGAAACAAAACGAATTTCATTTGTTGCAAATCAAATTAGAGTAGGGTAATAAGAAATGAACCCAAATATTAAAAACACCTTCCCCCCCACCCCTCCTTTCTTCCCAGGCTCAGCTCTGCTCCCTATTTCTCTTCCTCCTTCCCCACAGCTGCACAGGGGAATGGGGGTTGTGGTCAGTTCATCATACATTGTCTCTGCTGATCCTTCCTCCTCAGGGGGAGGACTCCTCACACTCTTCTTCTACATTAGACTGGGGGTCCTCCCACAGGACAGTCCACCAGCTTCTAAAACATGAGGCCTTCCCATGGGCTGCAATTCTTCATGAACTACTCCATCATGGGTCCCTTCCTCAGGGTGCAGTTCTTCAGGAACAGACTGCTACAGTGTGGTGTCCCCTCAGAGTCACAGCCTTCTTTGGGCACATCCACCTGCTCTACCATGGGATCCTCCATGGTCTGCAGGTGGGCATCTTCTCCACTGTTATCCTCCATGGGCTGCAGCACAGGCCACAGGGGAATCTCTGCTCCAGTGTGCTTCCCCCTCTCCTTCTTCACTGACCTTGGTATCTGTTTCTCTCACATCTCACAGAATTCTATGTTTCTCTCACATCCCACTCTCTCTCTGTTGCAGGTTCTCCAGTAGATTTTTTTTTTTTTTTTTTTTCCCCTCTTCTTAAGTACATTATCATAGAGGCACTACCACCATCACTGATTGGCTCAGCCTTGGCCAGAGGTGGGTCTAACTTTACCAGGGGATCTTCTAGAAAATTCTCACAGGAGCCACCCCTGTAGCCCCTCCCTCACTATCAAAACCCTACTACACAAACCCAACACACTTCTTCTTTTTAAGTGTATTTTAGCTTTATTTATGGAACAAGACCTCAAAAGTTAACAAATTCCTAGTTGCTCTGGATCAGCACAGATGTTGAAATCAAGTAAGTGCTAACATTAAAGCTATTACATTCCATATCTATAGAAAAGGATAATCCCACAGATCTTTTTTTGTAAAAAGCTTTGAACACTTTATATAAGTATCAGTATTATGTTTTTAGTCATAGACTTTGTGCATAACAGGTAACTGTTTTAAACAAAGGGAAAAAACTATTCTTTTCATTAAACCACCTAACTGAAAAACTTAACAAACCACATTTTATTAATATGACTATAAGAAATCCATAATCTGACTGCAGAAATAATTGCTTTAGTGATATCAGCCATCTCAAAAAACATGGGGCTATTTAAATCATCTAATCATCTTGTCATATTTTTCAAACTGAAGCATTAGTAGTTTGATCAAGGGTTTGAATGCAGTCGAGACCTTCAGCCTTGATTTAATCTGACTCCCTGCTGACATTGAGTGGAAACATGTAAATCTTATTAGGCTTGCAGTTATTTTCTTTAATCATGAATTTCATAAAGCAGGTTAGTTTCTTTTAGTGTGCCAAAATGTGTAAAGTTCAAAAAGCTAAACAACTTTCTATTAAGTAAACAGAAAGTTGGTATGAAGGAGTATTAAAGCACAATTATACAACACCAAGACTGGAACTCGAGGGATCATTTGCAAAACCGTGAATTTGTTAAGAAGTTCACTTGTTTGAACGGAAATACTCATGCATTGACAATAATGTCCTGTTATCATAACTGGAAATACATGAATTCTTTATTAACTGTGCAAAGTTACTTTACTATTAGATTGTAGTCCAACCTATACAATTGCATATGCCATTAGGAGAACAAACAGATGTTGTGTAGCCATCTGTGGTGAAGAAATAGCAGAAGATGTTGTGCATTCAGTGATCCCATGTGAACTCCAGTTTTCCCTTAGCTCTTGGCCTCTGCTATCCATATCTGCATAACTTAGAAGGCCTTGTTGAGATGCAAGGAGTTACTGGCTCCACTGAAGCCAAAATTTCATGTGAAAAAACAAAGCCAAGCTTCCTACAAGCACAGCACTGAGGAAACAGAGAAATTACATTTAACATTTTTCCCTCTAATCTCAGCAGAGAGCTGCTATGCATGTACCTGTGACCACTTTATTGGATGACAAAAGGGACTGATGCCTTTTGACGGCTTGATCTGCAACTATCAAAGGTTCTACATTGGAACTTTTACCTGGAACAGCACAGTTTAAAGTTAACCAAAAAATCCTTACAATTACTTATTAGAGGGCTCATTTAATCCTCAGGTAAAAAATTTGTAAGTCCCACTGACAGAGGACAAAGTGCTGTGTATGTGTCCCAGAGGAGAGTTGGATCCTTAGCTAAAAACTGCTTTTATTTTCCAGAAGAGATGACCTACTGAAAGCCACAAGAAACAAATCCTTCAAAGTTCATGACCTCAGGAAAAACACTCTAGTTTTATAGACTCACCATTGAAACTTCTGAACCATTTGAACAGATGCCTTAGCTGAAGTTTTATCAAATCTCATATAAGGTGTCCTGAGCAGTTTTCTTCATTGTGAGTAGCTGGAGCCACTGTGGATCTAAGTGGGTGAATCCTATGATGTCTAGTCATACTAGAAGATCAATTCTATATCCTGGGCTGCATCAAAAGAAGCATGGCCAGCATGTCAAGGGAGGTGATTCTGTCCCTTCTCTGTGATGAGACCTCACCTGGAGTACTGCAACCAGCTCTAGCATTCTTAGTGCATGTAAGACATGGAACTGGTGGAGCAGGTCCAGAAGAGAGCCACAAAAATAATCAGAGGGCTGGAACATCTCTCCTGTGAGGAAAGGCTGAAAGAATTGGGGTTGTTCAGCTTAAAGAAGAGAAGGCTCCGGAAGACCTTATCACAGCCTTTCAGTACTTAAAGGAGGTTTATAAGAAAGATGAAAACAGACTTTTTAGTAGGGCCTGTAGTGACAGGACAAGGGGTAATGGTTTTAAACTAAAGGAGGGTAGATTCAGGCTAGATATAAGAAGAAATTTATTACAAGGAGACTGATGAAACACTGGAATAGGTTGCCCAGAACGGTGGTAAATGGAAACATCTCCAGAAACATCCAAGGTCAGATTGGGTGAGGCTCTGAGCAACCTAATCTGGTAAAGTGCCTGCTCACAGCAGGGGAGTTGACCTTTAAAGGTCCCATCCAACCCAAGCTATTCTATGATTCTGTGATTCTATGATGATTCTATGATCCTATGTTTCTGTAACTTGGAAACCATGAATTACTTGAACTTCCATATGCCGCATCCTGTGTTTTTTGGACGTTCAAATGGAAATAGTTAATGAAGTCCCTGACTATCTTTTTACACAAAGTGCTAAAGAAGACATTTGGACAAATATAAGAGATGGCGTACAGCTTGCAAAGACAGACCAGAACCTGTCCTGTGTTAAAGCTATTTAAGCAACAAATAAATTTGCATTCTCACAGAGGGAAACACAGCAAGTAGGAAATGAGGAGAAAAGAGACAGGAATGAAAAGAGGTAGATTCAGCCTAAACTTCTTAATTTTTCCTGTCAAATATCTTAGAAGACATTTTCATTAGCACATGTAGGTGAAAATAGCCCTATTATTAACAAAGCACTGCAGGGAAGTCCCTATAGTCTTAAGTAAGAAGACAGATCCATGAGTGATAAAAGCTTGAATTCAATAAAGCAAGCATTAGACACATTTAAAATTACTGCACGTATTACATTGGAACATGATTTATGAAACTTTTCAGACATTTAAGTGTATATAAAAGTATGACTCTATTATTAAAATGGGGGTACATGCTTTTGATGATCAGTGAAATCACTATTATTTTTAATGGCATTTTCAGTGAGGGCAAGAGACACACATGGCAGAAGCTATCTACAAGTAGGGATAGGATATGATGAAAAATGTTAGCTGCAAAAATAAAGGGAGTTTTTTTAATGTCAAAACTTTTTTACAGTTTCCATTTTGGAAAGGCCAAAATCTTTACTTCTTATGCTTTCAAAATGGTAATAATTTTTTTTTTTTTCATTGCAGATTATAAATAAGGAAGAAAGGATTAAAAGTCTTAAATAACCCACAACCAAATGATATTTCATTTCAGATAAAGCTTTTTTTTGTTGCCTTTTTTTTTTTTTTTTTTTTTTTTTTTTGACTGATGTGAAAATGATGCAGCATGGGATTTCCTTTTTCCTTTGTAGAAATCTCTCTTCTGGTGCAAAATTTGTATTGACTTGATCTGGCCAAATTTTTTCCATGCTGGGGGTTCGACGACTATATTTATTCCTGACAGTAAGTCATATCACAACATTGGCATTACAAAACAACAATAAATGAGTAGTAAATTCAGTATCTTTGAAAGTCAAAATACTTAAGGTTCTGTTCTCTTTTTTACTGTGTGTTTTCCATGTATTACAGAGATTTATTTACTGTTTTATAACATAAATGAGAAATAAGTATATCAGACACTTCTTCAGACTCAAATACTTTTTAAAATATATATGTATTAATTTTCATGATGTGCTAATCCCACTGCAATCATCCAGAAATAGTTGAATGCTATTCCAAGTTACTCAGAATCTAATAACCATGAAGATATAGAGAAGGAAAGGCAAAAGAAATGCTGCTTTAAAAATAAATTTAGTGGACATATTAAAAGTGAAAATACATGTAATTTGTAGTGTCTGAAGTCTTTTTCACTATATGTATGAATGTCTCAATATTTAGTATTATCAAACAGGTATTACTAAACACATAGACATCAAAGAACTCAATATGGTACACAGGCAAAACTGTCCTCAAGTTAGAGAAAAACCAACCAAACAACCAAACAACCCACAAACAAACAGAAGAGGAAAAAAAAAAAAAAAACCCACATTTTTTTTTCTGCCCTGTGGATTATGTGAGTTGTGCTGTGAGAGAACTACAGCTGTACTCAGGCCCACAGCTTGTCTGACACTGTACAGTTTGACAAACTGAGGGAAAAAAGAGTAGCCAGTGACTTAAATGGGAGATGTTATTGGGAACATGAACAGATACAATGCCTCAGTAATTCACATTTATACCATATGTATGTACACACAGAGCAAGTAAGTCTAAGGCCAGATTCAACTGCAGCAGTCATGTGCATAACATCAGTCACTACACCATCTTATTCACAAGGCATTTCACAGACTGTGCCCATCAGATCTGTGTGGGTAGTCCATGTGGAGGAGGTTCTTTTTCTTCCTAGTTATCGGTATGGCAACAGTTAGTTACATCTCGGTTGCATTCAGAAAATGATAGAAATTCTCTGGCTGGATCACAAACAGGCAAAAAATGTGGCAAATGCTAAAAAGTGTTTTTATCAGGCCATTTTTAATTGGATAATAGTCTACTGCATTATGGCAGGGAACTATGTTTTTTTCTTTCCAAATGAGATTGACTGCTTGTTGAATAGTGTCACTCTTATGATAGAAACGGGAATGTCAAACATGTACTGTCTTCAAAGTTCCTCTTTGAAGATGTGGTTTACTTCATACAAATAATTTCTTTCTAAGATTTAGAGAAAAATAAAACTAGATAATTTCTCCTCCTTGAACTTTAGCACTGCTTGGAAACCATGGAAGAGACCATGCAAGTAAAGTAAAACCTGAGCTTCGGTTTCTTTCCCTCCTCAAACAGTGCCGATAAATTGGGGCAGATCCAGGAGTTCCAATGGTATAAGAGTCTGAGCACTTTTTGTAGGCCAGCAGTATCATAATAATCCTCACATAATCACAGAAGATATATGGTTTAGTAGTAAGGTCTCAGAAAGGAGTGTGTTGTGTACCTCATTTCCTGAAGATTTCTGCTCAAGCAGTCTTTTGACCATCCCAGTCTGAGGCAATGAATTGAAACAGATGACTGTCATCAGAATCAATAGGACTGAAACAAAACATCTATGAACTCTGTGGAGGGTGAGGGTCCAGGTATAAAAGTTATCACTGAGAGACAGCTACAATAATTGCTGACCAGCCATACAGTGACAGCCACAGTGCTATAAACTGTGAAGTTTATGGAGGCTTCCTTCCCTTGCCCATCAGGGAACTGGGTTTACCTAATTCCATTTTATGACACTTTTGGAAAGATGGATGTTTTCTAGTGATTACATCCTGAATTTTGAGATACATTCAAGATGCATAAGCATGTATGTATGTATAAGACATTTAATCTTTGTCCCACAAGCTGTTCCCAAAGCCCTTTCTTAAGAACCTGTTCTATCTGCAAGGAACCATCTTGATTTCTGATTCATTCTGTTAAACACAATCTGGCTAATCAAACTGTTGACTTTTACAATATAATTAAGGAAGCGGTTCCTTGTTATTTATGCCTAATAGCAATCTTCTCAGATGATACTGTAAAGTCTACCTCCAGAATACATCAGGAAAGAATGAGGAAAATACCACGTACATTCTGCAATGAAAATTCTTGTTCTGAAACAAGCTGTTTATAACATTATACTTCTTTTTAACAGTGTGGCCTCCAGAAACGAAGACAGATTTATTTTCTTCTTCAGTAACATCTAGCCCTCCACTTCACTGGGTATATTCCAGACAGTGATACTGCCCTTAGTATCACTTCTGTGCTGGAAAAGATATTTGTTAGATGATATTTCCTAGACACAGTGGTGCTGATCTGCTAACGCCACAATCAAAGTCATAAACAATAATGTAATTAGTGGAATTCCAAAATTTTTCTGGCTAATTTTCCCAAAATATGTGAGGTAGTTATTTTTAGCTATATGTTTTTCAGCATATCTAGATTCTCAAAACATCACAGACTAAAACTCAAGTGAAAAATAATCCTTTATTTCTGGGAGATTTCTAGTGTCTAGTCTAGATAGGACAAATCAGATAAAGTAAAAGCTATGTTTATAAAATACTTTATTTCTCATAGAACACTTGATCATCTCAAGTTATAATAATAATAATGTTTCAAATGGTCAACTGCAATGTCCTTCAGACATGGTTTATATAGTGTTTGTTGATTAAAACATTGTTCATAGATGACAGGGTGGTTGTGAAGGTTCTTGTGGTGAACAAAAGGAGCTAACTACTGAGTGGAGTTGAAATCAAAGACAGGTGATTCCTCAGATGCAATTTTTCAGCTTGTTAGAACTCTGTCTACACGTGCTAATACATATGATTTCATGAGCTTAAAAAAAAAATGCAACAAAACAATAAGACACTGATCATGTAGGATGATGTCCTTTTTGGAACATTAAGTGTTGGAAAGGTCTTATACATCTCTATGATAATGTTAATTGCACTCAGTTCTTATGGACCTTAGTAACAGATCTGAGGAAGGTTTCTGAAGTGATTGAAAAATAGATGGTTTCTGAAGTACTTGTGAGTGTAACCCAGTCAAAGGAAAATCTAGAACAGCTTCACATGTGTAATGCTGTTTATAAAGGTACTCTGAGGAGCTTTACATCTGATAATGACATCATTTTCTCCTGAGCTGATGGAGAAGAGCTTGGGAGATCAGACCGGTAACTGTAATGGATATATATTTATAAAGTCTTCATGTATTCATAAAGTATTTCTCCCTTAATTCTATCTCAAATCTTCATTGATTGGTCTCTCGTAAACCTGGTTGGGAAACCAAGTTTTGTTGCAATGAAAATTAGTTTCTACTTCAAAGAAGAATAAAAAATTGCAGTATCAAAAAAGTAGGATAAAAAAATGCAAGAATTTTCCAAAGAAAATTGTCAAAGTGAAAAATTACCACACCTGTGACTAGAACAACAGTTCCTGTGTAACTTGATTTTTTTTTTAAATTCATATAAGTAGTTAGAAGTGAAAAGTATCTTTGTTTCAAACTTTCACCTTGAAAAAGGGGGTGTGTGTGTTTTGATTTCCTCAAATGTAAAATAAAAAAAAATATGCATTGAAATTGATATTTTCCCAGAGAAAGTTCTGATTTCAGTGAAACCACATTTTCCAAGAGGAAAATTTTTCATATAAAAATATTTCAACCTGCTTTACTTACTTGCCAGGAAATATGAAGCTGTCTATAACCAGCATCTTACTAAATTTCTTCCAACATGAAAGTTGTTATAATATTGCAGTTGAAACTTTTAAAATGTTCTGTTGATGAAGATAATTTAGCCATGAAACAGAACAGTGCTTATTATAGCACCAACACACAGAAGTCAGTTAGTACACTTCATGCCTATCCCATGTTCAATTGTAGCAGCAAATTCTAATCATAGGTCAAATGCAAATAAGCCCAGGAGTTTAAATTTCTGCTTCTTTAAACATTCTCGATATAGAATTTTTCCATTTAATTCACCTCAGTCAACAGTTCAATGTGGTGTGATAATTAATCCCCTGAAGTTTTATGCAAATGTTTCAGTCTAGATATACCTTTACCTCTTTGTGAATATTGATATACTTTCTACAAAGTGATTTAAACCTATTTAACAGATTAGAAGCAGTAAAAAACTTTACCAAAAAAAAAACAAGTAAAAAGACTGTAAAAAAGCAGAATGTAAATAACACACTTTAGTAATGTTTGCTGTTGAAAAAACCGAAAAGTCTTTTGATATCCACACTAAGAGGTTTTACAGATGTTAGTTTTTTATAGTGATGAAGAACTTCTCAAAAACATGGGTCTATTTAAGGATCTGAAATTAGCCACCTCAAAACTATAAACAGCAATATTCTTCCATTTTTAAAGTCTTGATTCTTTAATACTTTAGCTCCATATAGTTGACTGCCCAATAATGGCACAAAGGACTTATTTTTAAAAAATAGGCTAGTATTGAAAATTTGAAATGCTGAATTAAACATTCCAATAATTACTTAGGTACACTGAAAACTGTTAGCCTTTATATCAAAGTTTATAATTCCACTACTACAGAGAAGTTATATGATTGTGTTCATTTGCACATACACACACTTGCAAACAATTCTCCCAGTATGAATTCCAAATCCAGCACTTATGACACCAGTACAGGAAAAAAAAAACAAAATCTGACATTTCTGGATAGAAGCTCAAGTGTCTTCTACACAGAAAGATGTTGCCTTTATGCCATATTTCATGTTAACTAAGTTAAACAAGGGCATTTCTCATAGTCCTTTAACATGTTTCTTTCAGTCAAAACATAATTATATGTGTAAGTTAATCAAATGTTCCTGGGAACAATATTCCTAGGGACAATACATAACATCATCATATGTGACATGATGAAGTGAGGTCCTGCCTTGGCACGCATCATAAAAAAAAGAATCCTATGTAGGATAGGATAGGAGGAAGCCTTTTTATCTCCAGTGTACTGAGATTTCTCACTCTGAACCAATTTTTCCCACACAGCTACCTAAACTATCTCTCCTGTGAAGTCATTACACTAACCTCTATAACATGAATAGAGTGATCTTTGTTTGACAGCAATAATAAGCACAGACCTTTAATTTCAATTATGTGGAGGAAAACATAGAAATGGAGGCATGAAGTGACAAGTCTAGGTGACACTAAGGTCAATTAGTACCAAAAGCATTCAATATCTGCTTTCATAAAATTAAGAACCTTACCAGGAAAAGGTTGGAAAAGCAATAGCAATGAAGTAAGGCATACTAAGGGATGCTGACTGCTTTCTCACCTGGCCTGGAAATACTCAGAGAATTAGAAGAGCCCAGACTTAACATTCAATGGCACTACAGTTGGTGCAAATTATAGATATAGGTAAAGGAGTAAGTTGTCCAAGGCAGTAGAGCCAGGGACAGCAAATGGCTATTCAAATCCTAAAAAGCCAGGTCTGTAGCTGCTACTGAGAAGGAAGAGACAGAAAATGCTGGTCAGCTGTGGCTGCCACCATGAAAGGCTAAGAGAACCAGCAACTAGGAGCAGGAGGGTTAGTGGCTTCTTTTTCAAGCAGAACCAGTCAGCGTTAGGACTGACACTTTTTAATGCTGTTTGAAAAAAAAAAAAAAGGTACACTGACTTCTCTGAAGCTCTCCTCTGGCATCATGCCTTCACATGGAAGAATTGTCCAAGTTTGGATTTTCCCAGGGCCACAAATCAGATTCTTTACACATTGTCAAAGGCTTTGAGCTATCTGTGATCATGGTTTACACAGGAATAGACTCTTAAATTTCTTTTTTGGTTTTCCTGAAATGAGTACCACCCTGGGATTAACATCTCTGGAAAAATTCAGGTTGCCCAATGCTCCATGGGCTTTTGGCTACAGCAGATCCAGGAGGACCACTCTACCAGTCCAGAATGAAATGAGTCCATCAGGCTGTGGCTCAGCTTTCCTGACAACACAAATCTCCAAATAAAATAGTTCTTAGGCAGAAGCATGTGAATGAGTGCTGTAAAAGACGTGTATTCCTGATTTAACATGATGTGGCTGTGAGAGGAAGGGACTAGGAGTCTCTAATAACAGGGTTTTGATTGTACTAAGAGCAGATTCCTCCTTGCCTTGCACTGTTTGAGAACTTTAGTAGGATTGGACATGAGGCCAGGGACCTGACCTTTGAGCAAGCTGGAATATCATATAATTAGTTCTCTAAGTCCACTGTTTCTCTCCTCCCATCTGTTTCATAAGCTTGGCTAAGGGGCTACTTGAGATGTAACATATTTTAAAAATACTGTACTGTATCTTAGACATAAGTTGTTTAACTCACTTTGACTAACTCATCCTTGTATTGTCAATTTTCAGGTCCTAAGCTATAACCTATCTGACAACTAGTCTTCCTTTTAAGGATCACATATTTTCAGTTGGAGTATAAACTAGTTTACAATTATTAAATAATGATTACTTTTATAATGAAAACTGAAAACATTTATATAAATAATGGTACAAAATAAATCTTTAAATTGCTCAGACTTTGTTATCTCTGAGCAGCTAACCGAATATACCAAGACGGAGCTTATCCACAACAGACAAGAATTAAAAAAAAAAAAAAAAAAAAAAAAAGTCTACTCCAAAAAGCAAGCATGCAAATAACTCCAGAACATTCAGAAAAATATTCAGAAATTAGCTCAGGAAACTACTATTAAATTAAATCTGTATTCCTTCCTAAAAAATAAAATACATGTCTTTTTAAATGTCTTGTTTAATATCCAAACATAATAAAGAGAAAGAAAAAAGAAACAACATTATCTAAGTTTATTATTAAGAGCCATACAGCATCCAAATTCAGTGCATTGTCACCTCAGTGGATTAAGATAAAGAATATTTTCTCTAACAATAGCAAAGGACTGAATAAGGTACTTGTAGTTCAGGTCTCATCATCAGTTCATCTTGATTATTAATTAAGCACACATAGACACCTTCAGTCCCTAACTCATCTGAGGAGTCCACATTCCTAACAACTGTCTTCTTGATAAGTTAGTAAATATCCTTAGGAAGCCATTGCATTAGTTTATGACTCCAGGTTGAAGCACAAGAAACAAATAGGTAATAAAAAATTTTGGAACCAGTCAGACTTAGCAAATGCTGTATGCAAGTTTTTTGCAAGCTCTGGGTGAAATCAACTATATAAGAAGAGTAGGAGGTGGTGGAAGGAAGCAGGCAGTACTTGAAGGAATCTACCACTTCTGTTAGCATCCATCATTTGTCTTCTGCTGTTATCAGCTACTCGTAGCCTCAGCATGGTTTAGAACCTCTTGCCTTTTTCTGTGGTTGTCAGTTGAATGCCTTTCCGGGGCATTAAAAAGAAAATAGGAATCTTAAGTGATTTCAGGATTAAACACTACGTTAAGTCACAGGACTGTCCTTCTCATGTGGTCTGAACAGGGTCACATCTGCTCTTTTCTACATTCTCCAAAGGTGAAGGATGGGACAGGGTGCCTAGAGCACCTGGATCATTGTATTACTCAGGTGGGTACTACCAACCTCAAACATGTAAAATTTATGATTTGCTTGTCTCTCCAAAAATCATGATGTTTTATTTCTTAATTATGCATTTGGATGTTTTTATCTCTCACTTTCTGAGCCTTCAGGTGAATCTGTGCCTTGTTGTCAAGTTTCTCATTGAAAGAAGGTTAGGAAGCCTGGACTTTTTTTTCTGTTTTAAGAAAAGTTGAAAATTCCGGCCATTTGTTTTCAAGAAATACACTTCTAAGAAAAAACATCCAATGTCACTCAGATCCATGATGAAATATTTACACTTGTCATTGCTTTTATAGTAATAGTAAATAATGACTTATGTCTCTTCTCACTGATTCTTTAGTTCCACTGCCCTTGTGAGATGAGATAGAATTAGGAATAGGATTAACATCCCTCTCTATCCCTACATTTCTTCTTGTTATAATTAGAAGATATGCAGACTAGCAATAACACCTCAGTCAGTTAAGTGTAATGACTGATATTTCTGATCTCCACGAGGTTACAGGACTTAGCCAAATTGTTCCTGCTTGAACTACAGCATGTGTTTCAAAAAAACCACAACCAACTAACCAAACCAAACACACACACCCACACAAACTGTTATATTTAAGCATTTCTGGTTAAGAATCCACCTTGGTAAATGATTCAGATATCTAATTATCATTTCTGAAAGAAAAATCAAGAAATCCAAGATTGAAAGTGGTTTACTTCAAATGCAGAGACGATATCTATTGAAAACAACCTTGTTATCACATTTTTCTTACTCCCAATAACTCTTGCTTTCCTCCATTCTCAATTTCCAATATTTCTCTTGAGCTCTGGGCACATGAAATGGATACACTATTGCAGTAGGGTTGCTTCCACAAGCATAGAGGTGATAAAGTCTTCACACTCATAGCTGTGGGGTTTTTTCTACACTTAAGAGCTACACCAGTGCTTTTAGCTACACTGTCACATTGGGAGTTCATCCTCAATGTGTATAATTCCACATAAACAAAGCCCTCCCTCACCCTGGATATCAAAGAAATCTCCAGGATCATTCTAATCATTTATCTTACTCTCAGTAGTCTTTAAACACAACATGATTCTGTTACATGTTATCTTTAATTTGAATTTCAAGGGAAGTTTTCAGTAATAAAATTAAGACAACAATAGCTCTCCTGTTGTGAAAAAAAAGTGTATATACACAAGAAAGCTTCTAAATTACAAGTTTTATTTTGTCCAAACAGTTGTTTGCATGAGTGGTTAATCTATTCAACCAGCCTTCATATTAAATTGTAACTTTGAACTCATTTTACACTGAAAGCATATTTAAAATGACATAGTGAAATTCTTTTGCATAGTTCTCCATAATTACTTTAGTCATTTCTAAGACAGAACCCACGAAGCATTAAAATGAAGGTAGTTGTATTACAGTTCTTTTCAGTTTTGGTTGTAGCCATTCTGTTTTCTGTAGTGCCTAGCAATAGGACAAGGAACAATTGGTATAAACTTGAGCATAGAAGGGTCCACCTCAACATGAGGAGGAACTTTTTTACTGTGAGGGTGACGGAGCACTGGAACAGGCTGCCCAGAGAGGTTGTGGAGTCACCTTTTCTATATACTTTCAAAACCCATCTGGATGTGTTCCTATGCGACATGTCCTAGTTGATCCTGCTTTGGGAGGGGGGTTGGACTCGATGATTTCTAGAGGTCCTTTCCAACCCCTAACATTCTATGATTCTATGATTCTATGATTCTATGTAGCAGCAGCAGAGCTAGAATAAATTAAAACAAACATGATATGGTTGAACCAGTGTTCACTGGAAAACCGTGGTTACAGTTTCAGTTAGAGAATGGTTTTGTTAACCTTCACTGTTGACCATGTAACATCCACTCACTCACTGTCAACCCAATCCAGTGATAACCTATAACAGTATTTCTTTGGTCCTCTGGATTCACCCTTTAGGCACAAGTGGTCAGATTCCTTTTAGCATAGTTCAAATGAACTCAGGTACTAACTGGGCTTGAGGAATTTAAGTTCACATGTTTCAGGGTTGCAGGCACTTCTGAATAGTCCAAGATGCTGACAACTGCAAAAAAAGAAAGGAAGAAAAAAGCCAGTAATGGGAATTACAACTTTATATGAAACTCTAGTGCTTGTGCCTGTCCAGTCCATAGACAATGCTGTTGATGTTAACAGAAAAAATAAACAAGGAAGTGAAAATCAGAATAAGAGGAAGGGAATATTGTGTAACAGTAAGACAAGTATTGAACTACTGTGTCTATACACAGGCCATATGGTGCAGACATAAACACCGAGCTTACTTTACCAGCATTATGCAGTCTGTAACTTCCCTTTCAGGTAACTGCTTTCTGCCAAAAGTTTTTCTCATCTTTAATACTGCAGATTCTACAGACATGAAGCCTGTATGCTTATATACACCAGAGCTAGATTCAGTAGACAAGCTTTCCAAACTACATTCTTTTTCTGCTAAGAATATCAGTATTAGCTGGATTGCCTAAAAAAAAAATATTAAAAACAAACAAACAAAACCTCTTTTGCCACTTTCAGAACAAATAAACATGCTTTTACTGAATTTTAATGTGTTATGCCAATTAAAGGCATAGTTTTTTTCAGGAAAAAAACTGCAATTACAATATAATCATTGCCAGACATGATGTTCACCATGGACTACAACTTTAGGGACACATTAAGATTTTTATCTGGTGTTACTATACTTATGGGTTTGAAAATACAAGTCCAGCTATTTGTCAGCCTATCTTTGATCTCTGAACTTTTGTTGTTAATTTTTTTAATGGTTTCTGAAGACTCAAGGACTACAGGAGAATAATTTCAGGAACAAATTACATCCCATCTCAGTCACAATGCTGATAAATGTATAGATGATGATGATGAAATATCAAGTATTCTTAATGTATCAAGCACCTGGCTTTAATTCCATCATCTAATATATCATTTTGTCATTAGCCCATCTTTTACAACTCATTTTACCAGTATGTATATTGAGACTTTGTAAAATTAATGTAACAATCTTAAAGTGGTTGTGAGGGTCTTTTTCCCATCGGTCAGTTTGCATTTTTTTTCCAACAGCTTTAGCAGCAGTACAGACTTCTGTAAGATGTTCCTTTTCAAATGACACTTCCTGTATAAACCAGCCTATTTCCATTTCAGTCAATGAGCGTTATGCCAGTTTGTACAGTACAACACCCTGCTGAATAAATGCCCTTTTTGGACTGTCTGAGAGAGGTCTTATGCTCCATTTACTGTGCTTGTCCCTAGTGAGAATGAGAGGATAGTTCAAGCAGAGTGCCATGCTATTACTATCTCTCTACAGACAGGTTGAATAGATGCCTTCATCCCAAGTCTAGTAGCTGTATGGTTGAAGAGATCATGACAGTGGGATAACAAGTCAGCATTTTCCTTGCTAGCAAGCAAATTTTAGGGATCTAGTGAGGCTTTGTGAAGCCCAAAGCCCTATAAATTAAAATCAGTGTAGAAGTAAAGTTCTGCTAGACAAGCTCAGTGCTTACACACCCAGTTTTCTTCTATTCAGCCTTCTGAGAGCAACCAACAAAGTTATCAGTGACTGCAATGAGGGTAAGAACAATCAGTGAATACTACTAGGATTTCCACAACAGTGTTTGTGACATTTTGTCCTGTTGCCTCACTTCCATTTCAGCTCCTGCCCATTTGTTTCTAAATCAACAGCACATTGTTTGAAGGATTACTATATCATCTGTTTCCAGGAAACTTTCTGAATTTTACATTACTTTCTACTCTTGCAATATATTCAGAAGGGAGCTGAAGCTGAGTAGCCTCTTTCCCCTCACAGGATATTTTCTTAACCACCAAACTGCCTGCAAGGAACTTTTGCCAGAAAACTTAAGTTCTTCAATAATTTAAGGACCCTGATCAGGTCATTCAGGTCTATTTCTATATTTTAAATTTTATTTTATTCTGTTTTAAAGATTGCATGCTTTAGTGTAGAGACCTAAGCCTATTCTGCATTTCAAGGCCCAAGCTTCTACTTCTTACATTACTCTTTGTGCCTTTTTTTGAAGGTACTTACTTTATTTTCAGGTTGTGAATAGCTTGTAAGTGGAAGCAGCTATATCATGCATACTGCATGCTAAGCACATCCAAACCAGATTAGCCTAAAGTGCAAGTATGAGAGTCAAGCTGTCAGCCTCACCTCTGTGCATGGGAAGATCACAGAGCAGATTCTCCTAGAAGGTCTGGTAAGGCACATGGAGGACAGGGAGGTGATCAAGGACAGCCAGCATGGCTTCACTAAGGGCAAAGCCTGCCTGACAAACCTAGTGGCTTTCTACGACAGAGTGACTGCATCAGTGGACAAGGGACGACTGTGGATGTGATCTATCTGGACTTCTGCAAGGCCCTTGACACGGTCCCCACAACATTCTACTCACCAAGTTGGAGAGATATGGATTTGATGGGTGGACCATTCAGTGGATAAGGAATTGGCTGGATGGCCTCATCCAGAGGGTACTGGTCAATGGCTCAAAGTTCAGATGGAGAGCAGTGACAAGTGATGTCCCTCAGGGGTCTGTACTGGGACTTGTATTGTTTAACATTTTTATCAATGACATAGACAGCAAAATTGAGTGCACCATCAGCAAGTTTTCAGACGACACCAAGCTGAGTGGTGCTGTTGATACACCAGAGGGATGGGATGTCATCCAGAGGGACCTGTACAAGCTGGAGTTCTTCTAGTCACCAGAAAGAACTTGAATCCAGAATTCTCTTTAGGCAGATACAACACCTGTGACACCTCCAAACAGCACTGATGCTCTGTTCACAGTTTGATCACAAAGGAAGAGAGATGAGGTAGAGCATGTTAAGTGGAAAGGTTGGTGTGCTACAGGGCATTACAGCAGGAGGTGGACACATGGGTCAAGCTAAGCATTAGTGGCTTTGGAGACACTGGATATTTTTAGCAGAGAGGAACTGAAAGGCAGAACTTGCAGTGAAGCTTTTTTTCAGTAAATATACTACTTTTTTGTGTGTGTGTTATTTGAAAAAACATTTGCCTTTGATAATGAGACAAGTTGCGTGCACATTCAAGACTTGGACGCATATCCCTATGATAATGCAAGTGAACATAAAAATGATCTGATTTTAGCACTACATATGGTAAATAATCATGTTTGATTTTTGGTGAGGTCATGTTTTCTTCCACTGAATTTTTATGTTTTTCTGGGTTATCTGATCAATCAGGTCAACTAGTGGCAGGAGATAGTTGTAGATATAACCATAGGCCTACAGTATTACTTAAGGAATTAAAAATTTGTACACAGCAGATGTAAATGTTGTTCACAATTACAGGCAATTACTTGAGTACATATACTTGTACAATACTTCAGGAAAGGAAATGTTAAGTGAAGGTATACAGTGATAAAGCGCTGGAACATAGCAATGATTTCCCTGCCCTTGGCTGCACGCTCCCTCATTGCCTTTTGTGTTGGCTCAAGATGCTATGCAGCAACATAGTGTTCCCCTTTCCTGGTTCTTCGTGATGGGGCTCTGATGGTGTGGAGGTTTTCTAAATTCTGAGTGAATAGAAAGGAGATAGCTATTATTAATCATGAACTTGGAAACTGCATGCACAGTGTAACACCCTAAATCTTATTATTGCCAGAAGGAAACTCATTCCGTACATGCAGAGATATGTTTTCTTTAAGTCTAATTTGATAGGGTAACCAAAACTGGGCAAAGAGCTATAATAATATTAAAACAATGCTACCATTTCATAAAAGTACTATAGTGCTATCATTCACAGTCCAAATTAATATGGGAAAGTGTTGTGGCTTGACCCTAGCTGGCAACTAAGCACCACACAGCTGCTTGCTCACTCCCCCCACAGATAGGATGGTGGAGAGGATTGAAAAAAATCCAACAAAATAAAACGTGTGGTTTGAGGTAAAAACAGGTTAATAGGACAGAAAAGGAGGAAAATAATAATCATTATAAAATAATGATAATAATAAAAAAATAATTAGAGTAAACAAAACACGTGATAGACAATGTGATTGCTCACCACTTGCTGACCAATATTCAGTCAGTTACTGAGCAGCATCCCTCAGCCAGCCTTCCCTCCAGTTTATATATTGGGCATGATGTCACATGGTATGGAATATCCCTTTGGCCAGTTTGGGTCAGCTGTCCCAGCAATGTCCCCTGTCAATTTCTTGTAACCCTCCAGCCTTCTCACTGATAGGGCATGAGAAGCTGGTAAGTCCTTGACTTAATGTAACACTACTTAGCAACAACTAAAAACATCAGTGTGTTATCAACATTACTCTCAACCTAAATCCAAAACACCTCACTGTACCAGCTGCTAGGAAGAGGATTAACTCTCCTGGCTGAAACCAGCTGTAATACAGCTAGTTATAGAGAAAAAAAGTCTTCACCTCTACATACGTTTTTTGGTATTATGCTCAGTTTCTGGTGTCCCTCTAGGTTCTTAAGGTTATTGGCCAATCATTCTCATGCAGAGGAGACAGGAAAGGATGACAGCAATTTGTCTATGTCCCCACTTCTATAGTAGAAGCAGTCTTATGCTTATGGGGAAAAATGAAGATGTACTTTCCTCCTTGTCTTGGAGTTCACTTGTGTTTATTTATATCTATTTTCTTAATGTGTACGTAAGCATTCTTCTAATTTGTTCTGAGTTATTTTCATATGATTTCAGATGCTTAGTTTTGTGTTCTCTTTGTATGGCTGAACTGGTTTAACAGGATTGTATACCTGTAGTGACCACTGACTGATCATTGTGATTTTTGTTTAGTTCAGGACCTTTGGCTTCACTTTGTGTTTACACTCTTGCAAGCCATATTTTATTTTATGATGATAGACTGTTTAATCTATGAAGAATAATTATTTTTTCTCATCATTATCTAAAGCTAACTTAACCCAAACCTGACTGCTAGATAATAACTATTGTAGCTAATACAAGCTAAAATCAGCTTAGGCCACAGGCTAGCCCAGGCAAGTCTGGAGCTCCTACACTGCCAGATTAACATCAAGCCCATGGATTTCTAGTCATAATGGTAAAATACTATATTTGCTGGACTAAACCAGATTTACTTTGTTCACAGCTTCTCCACCCAGGTTTGTCCAACTTAGGAAATTCCTGATCATTCCAGGCTTCACATAGCATGCAGTGTATATCTTCAGACTCTCACCCCTGAGAAAATGTGGTTCTTGACTTCATAGGGACTGGAATTTTGGCTACCAGCCTGAGACTTATCTCCTGAAGTACCTATAGCTCTTGTTTGTCCCAGAGCTCAGAGAGCACCAACAGAAGCCATGTCAGGACTCTGATGATTATGTCAGGGCTGAAGAGACCATGAGAAAATGTCATGTCTACGATTTACTTTCTTAGTGAAACCTCTTGACTTTTATCTCTGCTGGTGTAATTCTACCTGTCAGGTGTTTTTGCAATTAGAGATGTCTGTGTCCTTCCACAATAGTGGAATCCTGTTTAAGGAGATGTTGGAACACTGTGTAAAATTTGTGGTTCATGGGAATAAATAGAGCTATGAATTCTGCTGTGGGTATAGAAAACAATAATTATCTTCTAAGTCATGCTCTTTCTTTCCCAAGCTACTTTTTTTTTTTTTTTTTTTTTTTTTTTTCTCCCTTGTAAAACATTAAGTATATCAGGCTTTTTGGCCCAATGGCAGTTCCTTCTTTCTTTCCCTCTTCTTTGTAGATACAGCATATTGGCACAGTCACCAGCCATACCTTACATCATCTTCCTTTAAGTCTGTGGTTCATTTGTTGAAAGAACACACTTGACAGGGACTTCTGCTCAAGTTAGGAATAATCATCTACAGTGCACTCATAAATCACAGCAAAAATTTGAACACTTCTGGTTTTCCTGTGGTATTTACCCAAAATAGATTGAATTAGCTTGTTAAATGTGTTTTAAAATGGTGGTTTGTGTTCACATCTGTAGTCAGTTCTGTTAGGGGGAGCAACCCATTTAAAAATCTAGTGATTTCAAGAGATTGACATATGGCTTCTGAAAATCGAAAAGTAAGCCTGCTTTCATTGACTATTGAATCTTACACCTGTTTGCATTGTGGTTTAGAGAAATTAAGAAGAAAAACAAAGGAAATCCTACTGAGTTTTGAGAACACACAAAGTTCACAGAAAGCTCAGAGCTTGCAATAGTCTCTGTTTCATCTTGGGCAGATAATTATACATTCTATGAGGAAAATAAATGACTAGTAGAGTGACTTTGAGTGATGAGTGAAAAGTGATTATTTGCTATACAGTAATTTGATATACCTTGTTCAGATTGTAGGTGAAAGGTATTTTAATGGGAGAAAGGTAAGCTAATATTTGCCAGCAGTTACCTTATATGGCTACTCCTCCCCTTACTGAAAGAGAAGCAAAGTGCAAGCTATAATGAATCTTCTCTACACTTTCTTTCTTGGTGGATCTGCAAAAAAAAAAAACCTGTGAAAATCAGAATGATGCATGATTTGTAGATATGGCCCATGACATTTAAGGTAGTCATTTAATCTTGAGAAGGATGTCAAGAAGTAAAAATTGAAGAAAGTTTTGACTTTTCTGTTTGTAATGACTTCAGTATCAAACTCTGATGGATTTCAAAGAGAAATTCAGACAGCGAGAGAGCTGAAAAGGATACTATTGTTTGTATTAGGGTGGCATCCTGGGACATCCAAGAACAGAACTCCATTGTACTAAGCAGTATAGAAATGGAGTAACTGACATCATCTGTTCTGACAGAGATGCCAGGAATTCTCAAAGATAAGAATTCAGATGGGATAACTAAAATTGTACAGGGCTCAAAAGAGCACCAAATCAGACACTGGAGTTGCTCAAAGTTGTAGGGTATGTCCTCTTGATAACAGGAGGCACTAGTCAGAACTATTAGCTCATACCCCATAAGTGGTAGAGCTGCATCTATGGATTACAGGAAAGATGTGAATCTTGATCTATGGCTCAGTAACTGTTTCAACTCGTTGGAGCAGGATTCAGGGTCAAAAAAGTTGTATGGCTTTCACAGCAGAACACAAAGTAGAGATTCTTGGTTTATGAAATAACTTTAAATATTTAAAAGAATATGCAGGAAAAACTACCATATGTCCCACTAATTTTCTTCTTTTTTCATGAGAGCAAGAGAAAATAAGTCAGTCGTTGACAATAGAATCCCCTGAGTTAAGGAGACAATTCCATTTTCTCAGCAGACTTTCTGTGAAGCTCAATTTTTATGAAGCACAATACCTTAAGGGTTCTTGTCAAGTTCTACCCCTTGTGCTCTTCATTTCTAGGATATAGTTAAGAGCGATTTCAACTATCTTAAATTAAAAACATATGCTGTAGAAGTGTGCCAGCGTTGCCAGGGATTTGCTCTCAAACTGAATTTTTATTAGGCACCACCTTAGCAAACATACTGTTCTCGTCAGCCTTATGTAAAAAGGGAATCATGTGAGGTCTTTCTGTGACAGATGAATCTTTTGTTTTGGGAAAAATTGAAGAAACATTCTCCTCAGTGAATACTCTCGTGAAAACAATTTTGCTTTTTGCAAACATTTCTAATAGTAGATAGTAAATAGGTGTGCTGCTTGTCACTTATTCTGTGAGAAGCCTACTTGATCTTTCACCTCTCTTTTTGAATCTTGCTAATATTCATTAATCAGTTATGCTTCCCAGTACAGATTTTTAAAACCTGAACAATGATTTAATTCTTCCCCCCCATTTTTTTCCCCAGTATATTCAATTTGACAGGTATGATTTCAGTTATATGATGGAGACAACATGTTTATCTCTTACTGATACTTTCATAATAGTTCTTGAACTTGCTGTCTAATTGCAACCAAATTCATCAAGAGGCAGGGATATCAAGATTATGCTAGGTTTCTATAAGCTTTGTAAAAATTTAAAGTTGGGTAGATGAAAGATTTATTTTTCTTTCCTTTTTAGGAAAGGTTGCTGAAGGAGAGCCAAGGAAGAGTTTTACTGTGCTCTGATGTGCTCTGGCACGAGGCAAAACCAGATCACTGCAGCACACCAACATTCATACAGCAACCAGCCTAATTGGCTCTGGTGATGTAAAGCATTAAGAGGAAAACAGTGAAGGATTTGAGGGTCCTGCAGAATGGCTTATATGCAGAGTTGGTCACTTCTTGCATCAGGGGGAACACTGATTTGTACATCACAAATCATATAGAAATAAAGCTTAGTAGTCATTAATTGACCCACTAGAGCAGAGTTCAGTTTACAAATTCTTCTTTCCTATTTCAGTTCCTCATTTTTATATTTGTTAATGTAAGATAACTGCAAAAGGGAGAATTTACCACTACTACTGTTAATACTGCTACTGCTACTAAATATAAATAAAAGCTGTATAATTCCCACATGAAGCAGTATAACAAATCTAACCCCACTTTATTTCTAAAGTGGTAATAGTAGTTAACTGCAATGTGATCTAAAGCTAGCTTTTTGGTCCTTTTCTCTTAGAGACATTCTAGCCTATCTCACATGAAAAAAACCATGTTGCTCCAGTCCATTCACAGCAACAAGAGTTTCAACAGGGATGGACTGTAACAGCAACTTTTCTGTAACATATGTAATATATGTTAACATATGTTGCTTAAAACACCAGCAGAAAAGCAGGATTTTCGATGTCTGTTCTGTGTAAAAATATTCACAACTAGATGAATCTATCCCATCATTGCATTCTAATGAACACAGGCACCTACCAGGCCATCTTGTAGGATGCTACGCAGGACATCTCAAACGGTTATTTGGCTTGTGTGATTTCTAAATCTCTACCAGCTTTGGGAGATGAGCTCATCTGTAAGATTCAAGGGTGGGATTCTGTCCAAATTTGACATCTACATTTACACTTCTAAATGTGCACTAGTCTTCTAAATTCCAATTAAAGTGACTGGAGAACATTGCCATACGGCCAATGGAGATTACACAGTGAAACAGCTGATAGCTGCTTCATGTTTCTTTCGGGATGAGTTGCTCTCTTCTGGCAAGAAGATCTTAGATCAATAGAATCCTAACAGTAATGTAATGTACACATAAATTTACATGTCTTAATGTCTGCACTGAGTCCTACCCTGTATATCTACTTCCAGCAAATAAGTGTGGCATGTCATCCTTGGATCCATAGGATACAGCGATGTCTGAGGTCAGGCCAGACAGCACTGAAGCTTTTACTCCACCTCAGCTTTCCCAATGGGGGAGCAACCGACCTGGCACAGATCCAGTAACTGCAAAGGCAGTGCTAGGGAAGCCCAACCTAGCCCAGTTCAGATAGGACCAATAGATAGATAGATCCAATGACTTAGAGAAGGGGTCAACTCATGGCTTTCTGGCTTTGGGAACATTTTGAAGTCAGTGTCAGCATTCTGGCTTGTCTGAGCAGAGCAGAGTCCCATACTGCACCAGAAAGAAAGCCAACTAGCTGGGGAGAGGGAAAGAATCAGGGTAACGGGCATCACTTTCCCTATAACCTCATAAATTCAGACCCACCCTACTGTGAAGTTAGTTTGTTTTCTAATCAGCCACGATCTCACAGGTTGTTATAGTCTGTCGTTCTTGCTGCAAACTGACAGGTTTCCTTCTGCCTTGGTACCAGTTGAACTCATGGCAAGTCTGTAGAGATGTGAAGGTTGAGGTAGTTCTAGTACTTCTGTGTCTGGTGGGGTGGGAATCACAGGGTGCTCCAGGAGGACCCACTTGCATCAGCACTGAGGGTGCACCATGAGGCACAGCAGCCCACAGTGGAGACAGTCTTTATGAAACCACAGACTGAGAATTACCCATTGTATTATCTGGAAATAACCTATTTACATAGAACAGTTATTGCCTTGTTGGTGTTTAGCACTCCCTAAGACAACAGAACAGTTTAAAAATTACCTGCCCTTCATGAATGTACAGTTGGGGTGATCAAGTGCAAATGGTTCAGTTTGCCTGGACACTGTAGTCAGTGTCTTTGCTTCACCTTATAATTTCTCTCAGAGTGATTGTAGTCAATGATGTGCACAGCATCCATTACCTTAACAGCTGTTGCCCCCCAAATACCAATATGGGCTTTAAGAGAAGCAAGACTTCTGATTTAAATCATTCCTATATGGAGTGTTTGTGTTAAGCTGTCTGCTTTCTTTTAAAGGACACCAGAAATACTCTTCACACCTACACTTTTAGAATACATCTGTTGCATGAAGCAGTTTGTAGTGACTTTGACTGTTGAAAGCTTTAGTCCTTGTTCCCAGCTCCATCTCAACTAGCCACCTTTCAGGAGAAGAATTAACATTTTTATTTAGCTGTGTTATATATACTTAAACTTTAAAACCCAGTGTACCTGGGTGTAGACCATCTGTGAGCATGCCCAGAAAACATATTATATTTGCAAAAAAAAAAAAAAAAATTCAGAGTAATGGGATTAATTTGCTATAAATTGGACATTTTCTCCTTTTTTTTTTAAATTTTTTTTTTTGTCCTTTTTGGTATGGAGGCACTTCTGAAAGTTACTGTCTGATGCTAATGTCTGATGTATCTGCTGGCAGCTACATACAACAATCAAGTACCCACAGATGGAGTTTGCAATGAATATTAGGTGCCTGAGGACTCCTGTAATATCTATGGGATAGTTGTCTGCAGTGGACACATGACAATACTTCCATAAAATAAGTCCTAAATTACTACTGGCATTGAAAGTATAACTTTCTAACTAAATAGAACAAGTTTAGTTCTATATGAAGTTCTCAGACATTACCATCTTTTAAGATTACAAAGAGAATTTGCTTCAAGCTAGGCAGAGATAATGTTCACTGCCTTATTCCTCTTTGTTTCACAGTTAAAACATGACAACCAAAACAGATTAACATTTTGAATGCTTGATATATATTTCCCTTTTGTTCTGTCTTAATTAGAAACAAAAATCTTGGATAAGTCAAATTTACTTATTTACTTTACACATAAACTGAAATAATTTATTCCTAAAGCCCTAGTCTAGTTTTCTCATATTTCAGCAAATTTTAATGGATTCCATAATTATTTGAGAAATTCAGTTTCTAGAGAGAACTTCGGTCACACAATGAGTATAAAACTGGTGTTTGATTCCGTGACATTACAAAGTCATTCAAACTCCAGCAATCCACTCTAAGTCCTAGTCCTTCTGTGCCAATTCTATAAAATGTTCTATTTAATTCTCAGGTAGATGAGAGCTTTGAGCAATTTACAGACAGCTGGTAGATGAAAGCAGAACTGTTATAAATTATGGTATATGTAGTGCTTTGCAGGTTCTATCTCTGAACTACTACCTACAAAAGTATTTTTATCACATTCCCTTCAGACTACATAGTAATGCATTATGTTTTGGAATTTCAGTAGTGCCTTTCTACCACTGCTGCTACTAAAAATGCTCTTGAAGAATAACAAAATTTCCTCTCCCTTCTCTGTTATTCCACTGTGTCTGCATTCAGTTATATTTCTGGAGACATCTCAAGACATATGGAGTTTGTTTTGTCATCATGGCTGCTCTTGCACTTTGATCTTCTTTTTCTATTATTTATCTTCTTAGAGCATTGAATTCTTAACTATGATAAAAAGAATAGTAATTGTTTCTTTGGATTAGCATTGGAAAGTCCAGAAAATTCTAGACTGAAATGAGATTATCAATAAAACTCTGGTATTTCAGTGTACTTACTTCCTCATCATATCTCAAGGAGTTTAAGTTTTATCGGTGCATCTATTGCCAAAGTTTAAGAATTGCAGATTAGGGGGAAAGTAATCCCAATTTTTAATCTGAATTATTAAATTTCTTCTGATATTAAATCTGAAAAATAAGACTTTGACAGTTTAACTATAGTATTGTTTATTGGATGTGCAGTGTAAACTACTATATGATTAAGATGATGGGCAGTTAACTTAGAACTTCCATGGAGTAAAAATAATAATCCAGTTCTTTTAAATCATCAACAAACTAGTTCTTACAAAATCATAGGAGAATCCAGGTTGGAAGAGACCTGAAGAGGTCCTTCTCAAAGTAGAGTCAAGCCATACTGTTCAGGGCTTTAGCCAGTCTGGGTTGAAAATCTCTGATAAGGAGACTGCAAATTTTCCTGGAAAACATATTACAGTGCTTGACTGTCCTCGTGGTAAAAAAATTTATCCTTATACTCACTTGGAGCTTTTGTTTTATTTCAGGGTTTGATAGAAAACTGATTTTAGCCTTTGAATAGATGGCAGCATTACAAATAAACTGTTACTTATTCATTCTAAGGGACTTAAGATACTACCTCAACATAAGTGATCAAGCTGTGACAGATGTCATCAAGTTTTATTATAAAATATGGGATTCCAGTTCTAAACTGAATAACTTAGCAGAAACAGCAGCTTCCAAAAATCTGTAAGTAGCTAAGCATACCCTGCAGTTCTACTGAGCACATCTGCCATAACAGACCTGCCAAAAATTCGGGAAATCAATGGATCTGTCAAGAATGGAGAACTGCTTTTTGAATCCTTTATTTATAACCAAATTAAGCATTTGACTATAGCCTCCTCCATGCTGGGATCTTCTGTCAGAAGAAAAAGACATGCAGCAGACCTTTAATAAGCCTCTGTTTGATGAGAAGACTATATTAAGGCTTAGTGATGTACTACAGGACCAGCCCAGTGAAAAATGCTGGAGCTGAAAGAAGTCTCTGTTTTTTAAGAGCTATCATAGAACAAAATGAGGAATTTTCATCTGAGATACAGACTTGTTATGGTATTCAAACATTTCTTTCCCACTTAACAATATGGATAGATGCTGTCAGATACAAAATATTTTGCAGAACTATTGAACATGACTTCCCTAAATCATTATGCAGCCAGGCTGAAACACAAAAATGGAAACTTTAAGCCTTAAAAGTTTTATCATATTTTGAAATCCCTCATTTTGGGATACATAATACTAAAGCACAAACTGTTGTATTTTATATGACTATAAATGTTACTTGAAGCAAAGTTCTGCATTGCTAATCCCAATTTATTTTTGTCAATTCATTTTGCCTGCAAGAAACTATGGGAACATCTGTGAAAACATGCTCTTTTTTATTCTAGCAAAATAAGAATAAAAAGATATGGTACAGAATGTACATTTACAGCATCCTTCAACTATCTATAAAGACAGGTGAAATCTGACTGTGTTCTACTAAATGCAAATTTTTTTTGAGGGAAACAAATAAAGCATAAAAGATCTAGCCGAAAGTGAAGTGAGGACATAGTTAAATAGTAAGTCTAAATGAATAACATACAAATAAAATAAAATAAAATGAAAGGGCAATCATCCAGATATCTCATAAACTACTAATGTGACTAGGAAGTCTGGAAAAAGGCCAAAGACAGGATACATGTCCATGGTCTCTGATTGTTGCTTTGTTCCCTGTAAAAATAATTGTGTAAACATATTCTCAACACCCTTGCAAAATATTTTTATGGATTGTCTTTTTGAGGATTGCGTGCAAGGCATAAAACCCCTGGCTCATGAAGCAGTACTGTTTAGATCCAGAAAAGTTTACAAAAATAAGTATTTGGTAATCGTACCTTATGTAAGAATTGGTCAAAATCATATAAAACTAAAATAAGATTAATTGGTTTGACCCAAAACCAGAGGTTAGTTAAAGTCCCATAGTATGACCAAATCCTTTTTATTTGTAGCCTAGAAGACCTCCCAAGAACCATCACTAACAGAAACCTATGGAAAGGAATTTACACAGGGAGAGCCAAAAAAAAATGGTGATACTTTGAGGTATTGAATGGTTTGGGTTACTGCAACAAGATGTGGAGAATTTGAGGAAGAACAGCAGGAAAAAACAAAGATGTTAGGTCTAAAGCCACACAATGCCAAAAGTTGTTTCTGACATCTAAAATGCTGGAACATTTTCTTGCCATTTCTCTCCTAGCCCAAAGAGACAACTGAGAATTCAAATCAGTGAGTAAAATATTACACAGAACAATTTAACTTACATTTAACTTGGCAATCTAATAGGCTGTTAGACTTCTGAATACTGTAAACAAACAAACAAACAAACAAACAAACCAAACCAAAAAACCTGTTTTAATTTCATGTTTTACTGTTTGCATGTGAAACATGCATATTGAAAAAACCCAAGATATTAAGAAGACATTGTTTTCATATTGAAATATTGTGAAAGGCTACCACATGTTATCCATGTTTTAGATATGACTAATGAGAAGAAAATTACCCACATTTGTCATAACAGGAGTTAAGCCTGATAAAATCAGAGCAGACAAAGAAAGCTTGAGTTTGAGGAACTTGTAGGTCAGATGGGGCAGATTGTGGAGGAAAGATGAGTAGGGAGCAATGCCCACTGCCAGAGGTTAGGGAACATGTGGTGGTTCTGGTTTGAGAACAGCTGATGGATGTTGTAGCACACATTTTAACAGGCTATGCAACGACTGTAAAAAAATCAGGAAGGTTTGCACCATGCAGCTTCCTTGAATTGCATCCATCCATTGTCATGTAATTCCAGAGTACTTTTGCAATCCAATGCAAGTGTTTAGTAGTTTAAGGTGGTTTAAGTAATGCAATGTAAATCTTGTTTTATATATATACACACAGGTATGTAAGTACATTCCTTTGTAATGTGACCCTCTGTGTGTTCATTAACATTTTTATTTGTTTTCTATGGCAGGCTATGGGACTCTTCCAGAAACCTGAAATCTGACCTACCTTTTGAGGATTTAATCATAAATCTGCATTTGTGTTTGTTCAGACAGATGGGTATTTCCTAAAACCACAACAGAAAAAGTAAGATTAATTATCCTGTTATCTGTGTAACTCATGGGATTATAATCTTTGTGGATATACCTGTACTTATTAGCTTGTCTACATGGATATTATGCAGTTGAACACCACAGACATAGCATGCATTAAATTACACATGCTTTGTATACTTATAGGCTCCTCACGAGCATTCACAGTTTGAAAAACTTGAGAATTTGTTTTACTGGGATTGCCAGCAATAAAGGAAACATACTTTATTTCCAGGCCTTTTAAGAATTATGTAAGAGATATATGTGTCCACTCTTCTCCTCTAGTCCTACGGTAGGATGATGATTTCAGACCCTGGTCTCAGCTACAAGGACTAGAGGAAATGCTTTTCTTTGGGGGATTATAGTGCCCTCTTGAAAGCTGGATGTTGAGTTGGGAATAGTAGTTGCCACCAGCAGATTTATTGGACCATTTTGCATCTGAGACAATTTTGATGTCTCTTAGCCTTAAAAAAAAATAAGGAAATAAAAAGTGAATATCAGAAATAATAGCTGATATTAAAAATGTATCTAATGTGGGGAAGAATGAATTGGCATTTTGCTTGAGATCATATTATGCTGCATTTTTCATTCTGTTCACTTGAAAATGGTTGCAGATATATATGTGGTTCTCGTGTATGGAAATGAACTTTTACATCCCTTTAAAAAAATCAGAGGTCTGCTGTAAAACACAGTAAATTTGAGCAATGTCAGATTTGGTTTACATTTTGACAAGCAACAATCAAACATTTCTCAGAGCTGGGATCCTCCCAACCCAGTAAGAAGACAGTCACATGTTGTTTCCCTTAGTAATAAGGATTTATGGATAAGTCTTTTGCAAGTAAATTTTGACTGTGCTTCAAATTCTACAAGGGTGTACTGGTTCTGGGATGGAGTTAACCTTCCCCATAACAGCCCTCATAGTGCTATGCTTTGTATTTGCAGCTACAAAGGTGTTGATAACACATCAGTGTTTTGGCAACTGCTGAGCAGTGCTTGCACAGCATCAAATCTGCCTCTCCAAACTGTCCTCCCTCCAAAGATCAATAGGTTAGGGGTGGGCAAAAGGCTGGGAGGTAACACAGCCAGGACAGCTGACCTAAACTGACCAAGGGGACATTCCATACCATATGATGTCATGCTCAGCAATAAAAGTTGCATTTGTCTTCCAGGGAAACTGCTACACATAGTGAAACCCTACTTCCCAGGTAGTAACTGGATATTGCTGGATGATGGGAAGCAAAGAATAAAATATATTTGTTTTCCTTTGCTTTCTTGCATGGCCTTTGTTTTTTCTTAATTAAATTGCTTTTATATTGACTTAAGTTTTTTTTTTTCATCCTATTTTCTCCCCTTCTATCCTGCTGAAGAGGTGGAGCTTCATGGTCAACCCACCACAAGGGTTAAAAGAGGATTTAGTAAGTACAGGCTGAAAAGGCAGAAAATTATGTCCTCAGAATCATATATCATCACACTCAGGATATTAGAGAAAGTGAATTGAATACTCTTTTCCCTTCTTGCTCCACCCCCCCCCAGCTTCTTACCTCCTTTTGGGAATCACAAAAAGCAGGACCTTATATTTTTCAAGTTACCTACTAGCCAAAACTATTTCCTAAAATGTAACTTCATCTCCTCCTTACCTGCAAGGCAGAATCCCAGGCCAAGACATGTTTTCTCTTTTAGCAGCTTCGTTAGGTAGGATAAATGAACTTCTCCCTAGCCCTAGGTTTTCTTGTGGGATCCTCTTTATTCACACCTCAATCTTTGCAGTTCTTTAGGGCTTCTAAATATCTCATGCATTTTTAAGTCCTTTATGTGACTGCTAAGAGGAAATGTGTATCATATTTCTATGTAAACATGGGGTTTAAAAGCTGTTGAATTGTCATGTCCTGTGAAAAGCCAAACAGTGGAGCAAACCTTCAACATTCACCTTGTGTCAGTCTACACAGCAAAGAGTAACATCACAGAAATATCCAGGCTAGTGCAGAGCAATCTCATTCAGTCAGTGCTAGAGAGCTGTGTACACCTCTATGAAATTACAAGAAAGGAAATTAGTTTGGCTGAGAAATGAGATGCCATGGCCAAGGCAGAATATCACTTTAGAATGATTACACTGTTTCCTCTTAGTGACTATGTATTTTTAGAGCTAGTTTAGACACCTTCATATAGTTCTGTCTTGCAGTACTTAAACATATCCTCTAATAAATAACTTCACAAATAATATCTTTGCCTTGTGTAACTATTGTGCAGATGCTAATGTGTGTCATCTTTTCATATCGTATATTTTAGCAGTCGCATCTGAAAAACACTGAAGACAAAGGAGATAATGAATGTAACAGTACAGCTGTCAGTATGGAAATGCTACCAAAGAAAACATAATCTCTTCTACTTCATTGTAGTCTATACTTAAAAAGTTAAATCACTTTTTTGGTTCTTATTTCTGCCAGGTCTTTTTTCCTCACCTCTGGATACTACTCCAGCTTTAAATCTTTACAGGGCTTGCTCTGAAGGTACAATTTTGTCACTAGCAGCACATCCTACAAACAAAGAAACGCTTTAATCCACATAGATGACAATAGACTTCACTTTTCTCTTCCATAAATCAAATACATTCCAAGTCTTCAAGTAGTTATAAATTAAATGTAAAATTTACTGTTTATATATGGAAGCTGTTGTATTTAGTGAATGAGATTAACCAGAGTGGTGACAGAAAATGCTGAAAAACAAATGCCATGCTCCCAGTAAAGGCCTGGATACTTGTAACATGAAAATAGTGGTCTGCTCAAAGCAAGGTTATATTTCCCAGAAGACAAGTAATTATATTGCACTTATTTTTGTAAAGTATCAGACATCTATCAACTGCAAATTACCTTAGTGAGCTATTCATTAGATTCTCCCTCTAAAAGTTCACATTTTCCTTTGCCCAGAGTACTCAAAATTTATAAATGAAAAAATGTAATCCATGTAAAAATGTAAATTGTAAAAATAAAGAACATGACCATGCAAGGTTGTACTAAACAGACATATTTAGTAGAGTAAACCTGTATTTATACACAAATGCAACATTTAAAAAGATGAAAATTCCATGTAAAAGTAAGAATACATTAAAAGGGAACTTATGGTTTATATTGCCAGGATTTTATTCTTAAGAACTTGATATGAAATAAGATTGACAGGACCTCTACTCCACTAGAGTAGATTAAAACCAGTATCTAACATCCTGTCTCTGGAAGCAGACAATAAAGGATCTAGATCTGAAAGAGACCAAAGCTTTGCCTGTTTTGTAAACTCTTCCATGCTGAATCAAGCTAATCCATTGCTTCCAGTGGCATGGATTTCACATCCTTAGGATGCTGAATCACCAAAGAGACCTCTTGAATCTCACTACAAGAAGTGATGGTGAAACACAAGCAGGTCACAATGCTGTTTGTGTATTTCCCATAATGAATTCTAATTTAGTGTGCCTTGAACATGGTATGTAAGCATGACTGCTTGTTGCAGCATGAAGATGAAAGTTCAGAGCAAATATGTGCACATATTTAAAGGCCTGCTCTTCCTCTTCTGTCCTTTTCAAAGTATTATTATGGTTTAACCTCAGATGGCAACTCAGCACCAGACAGTCATTCCCTCTGGGTCGGGATGGGGGGAGAATAAGAAGAGTTAAAAGTGAAAAAAGGAGTGGATGGAGATAAAGACGGTTTAGTAGGTAAAGAAAGCACAATCAAAACAAACCAAGGAATTAATTCACTGCTGCCCATTGGTAGGCAGGTGCTCAGCCATCTCCAGGACAGCTGGGCTCCATCACATGTAACCATGATACACCTTCAACCTACTGGTGGGTTGGTGTAAGAAGCAGAAAAAGCCTTGCCTCTGTGTAGGCGCTGCTCATCAATAACTAAAACATCTCTGAATTATCAACAGTGTTTTCATCACAAATCCAAAACATAGCCCCATACCAGCTACTGTGAAGAAAATTAACTCTATTCCAGCCAGAACCAGCATAAAGATAGAAAACAAGGTGTTTTAGATTAATTTGGAATGCCTTATGGTTTTAAAAATGTCTTCTGATTATCACACTTTCAGTTCTTGTGGTAAACAAATTCTCACTCTTAAAATTATAACCATATCATCAAAACTTAATCATTTTCTCTTCTTTAACAGGTGTCTCTAATTGATTAGTTACAGATAGTTTTCAACTGGGATATTCTGGCCAGAAATTCTTTATAATACATCCAAAACAATTTTAATACTAGTAGACCCAGTCTAAATGATTGTTCATTTTTGAACACGCCCACTTTACCTGCTGGTTATGTAGAAAGCTTGTGTACAAAAGAACAGATAGATTAATTTGAATTGTTTAACAATTATAACTAAATTATTTGATTAATTAAACCAAATCATTCTATCATCATTTTCAGAAGTTATGTTAAAAACTTAAATGGTAAATAGGCAATATGCTAATTAAATATCTCCTATTCTTAGGATATTTTTTTTTTTCCCTGCCTAAAATTGTTTATCTGTCAGGGTGTGATCATGTTCTGAGACAGAAGTGGACAACAATATATTGTGGTACAATGGTGGATAATCCCCTGTGCTAGTGATATCAAGCGTACAGGAAGGATTTTTTTTTTTCAATAGAAAGAGAATTAATTAGGAAAAGATATTTCAGTGCTGGATTATTCTGATCACAGACAAGTAACACTTGAAAGATGTGTAAAATTGTGTAGTGTTGAGTCATAGGAGAAACCAAGCAAAGGTGATATCAATCTGATCTTATTTTGTTTTCAAATAAATATGAAAAGATGTAAGATTGTGTTATTTCTAGCACACGTATTCTACATTTCTTAACATTTAGAAAAAATCAGCTGCTTACAGCATCTTAGAGGGTCTGACACTAGTTTCTGATTCTTCAGTTATCCTTATTGCATTGCCAGCATTCTGACATGGCTGAGTGCAAACAGATGTTCCATGGAGGTGGAAGCAGTTCAAAACTGCTTGGACACATCAGTGTGAAGTTCTACTCAACCTAATTAGCTGTGATGAGAAAAAGTTACTATTTTATAAAAGTCATATTTTGTTCATTAGTACATCAAGATTTTGTCTTTGAAAGACTAAAATGATTGTCATCACCAGCAAACAAGTTATAGAAAAAAGCTTTATGAGAATCTGGTATAGAAAATGGCTTGCAATGTAAATGCTGCAGATCAGACATGCAGACACAGTCTTTGTGCTGAGTCCTTTTCTGTGTTTAGCTTCTGAGCCCTATCTTAAGACAAAACCCCATCCAGACCATAACATGGGGATACTCCCAGCAACCATTAGGTGATAAATTAATCTGTAAGTAAGTTGCTGTCACTCCTTTCTATTTACTTTTGTTAACTAATAATTGGTAAATAAAACAACTCTAAGTGCATATGAAAGGGACAGTTTGATTGCATGAATATAATCGTTTTCCTTTTTTGGTATATTTTGACTATAAGTTATTAAGATATTTGACATTGATGGGACTGCTTGTATTCTGCTCTACTTCGGGTTATAAATCTTGGTAGGCTCTGCCCCTTACTGTCTTAGATAATAGCACTCACAAATAACAGAAAGAATAGGCTGGAAGAAAATATCTTTCTGATAGCTATTTCTGATTATCACCAACCTCTTGCTGTTCCCTCCGCTGGAAATTATAACACATCAAGTTTATGTGTTTTTAGGTGGTCTTAGCCATACACCACCAGCCTGCTCAAATCCTGACAAATGCTGATCCTTCTCCAAACTTCTGGAACTAGGCTAACAAAGTTATTACTGATTACTTTCACAGTATATGGCTGAGAAACACTAGTGACAGATCAGTACTGACTGTTTAAAAAAAGCATAAATACAGGAAAAATATTGGCAACTTCTTAAGGCACTGCCTATAAACACAGGAGTAGAGATATGAGATCAACACTGACAAATGAGTGGTGATGGAGGCATCAACGCAAAGGAGAGTTTTAAAGAGGAATTTAAAAGGGAAACAGAAAGTAGTTTTGTGCTTACTTACAGAGATCCCAAGCTGGCCTTACTGTGCTGAATCAAGATAAGAATTGATCTGACATTAAAGGAGACAAGATAGAATCATAGAAACAGAATTGTCAGGGTTGGAAGGGACCTTAAAGATCATCTAGTTACAATCCCCCTGCCAGTGGCAGGGACACCTCCCACTAGATCAGGTAGCTCAGAGCCCCATCCAGCCTGGTCTTAAAAATCTCCAAGGATGGGGCTTCCACCACCTCTCTGGGCAACCTGTTCC